>VZRR01003628.1:376-147617 GCA_013398015.1 Oreocharis arfaki | reverse complement strand
ACTGGTTTTTTGTTTGTTTTGGGGGGTTTTTTTGTTTTGGGTTTTTGGGGTTTTTTTTGCTTAAAGTTAGAAGCTTGCTTGTGTTGTTTTGTGACTAATAATTCTTGACTTTCCATGACTTCTACACCAAACATCTAGCTCCATGACTAACTTTTGTAGCAGGTCTGATTTCATTGTGATTGATAATCAACTTTCTCTTATGGCAAAGAAAGTTATACTACTGCACAAAGACACTACTTAAAACCATCTTTCTGGGGCATCTGTACTGATAAGCAACAGCGCACATGGACAGAAGATAATCAATGCCAATTACACTGTGAAAAAGCCTCCGCCATTCTCCGATGGTAACCCCTATCACTTCTATAATAAAGGCCTGCTACTAACTTTGTTACAAATCCCTGTTCTTCTGAAATATATAACAGTTCTCTAAGATAAAGCTTTGTATAATAAACCTAATATCCAAGAGCAAGTATGAAATTAACCGCTCACTTTTAAGCAGGCAATAAAACAGGGCAGTTGAAGCAGTTATGTGCTATACATAAATGACAGGAAATTGTAGGCTGGTAGGAATCTGTTCCTCTAGTAAACAGGGTTTTCAGTTTCTGTCTCCAATAGACAGCCTGCACTCCACTGAGTGCTTTCCCTGCAAAACCAGTCTTGTTTCTGCTTCTGCCTTTTGGACTTTGCATGTCCAAGGGCAGAATGAGCTAAGAGGCTGACCTGGCACTGCCCTGGGAGGTTTAAGCTGCTTCTGTCAGATTTTCACAGCAGCTGTGAACAGCTCCTCCATTCTCATTAGTTCAACCACTTCTCTTAGAGGTCTCTATATCTGCTTATGATGTTATTTAGTGACCAGCAGCAGACAGACATATTTAAGGTAATTAAGTCAGTCAAAGCACTTGCAAAAAGTTTAACCTTTTCCACCAGATCTAGTAAAAGGCTTTGTGTGTACTTAGATATATATATAGATAGATAGATAGATAGATAGATAGATAGATAGATAGATAGATAGATCCCTCCATTCTACGTTGTGGCGAGCAACCGAGTACCCACCAGCCACTCTCTCACACCCTCACCACCTCCATCCCCCAGGAGGTGGAGGAGAGAATAGGAAGAGAAAAAGCAAGAAAAAATTGTGGTTCAAGATAAAGACAGTGTTATAATCTGTTTTAGAATAACAGTGAGCTATTGTTTGAAAATGTATTGGATTGAAATGGGAAATGACTAATAAGGAAATATTTATAGCTCAGCTTCACCATTTTAAACCCATTAACATCAGTGGACCTGCTTCTGATGAAAATAGAAGCACAGGTAAAGTAGGATGCAGTTGCACCAGATGAACTAGTAGCATCTGACCATTGTTAGCTACAGCCTTGTTTTTAATCAAAATAAGGTAGATTAACACACAGAAAACATGAATGTATTGTACGTGGTGTTTTATAGACTTTGCTTCAAGTCTGAAGACTTACTTTGGAACGAGGCTTTTCCTAGACTTGATTGTGATCTTAACTGAGTCTTATGCACGGGATTTTGCCTTCCATACCAACTGAAATGATTATTTTATTCTTTTAAACATTTAAATCACAAGTGCAGTCAATTTTGAAAACCTAATAATAATTTTACAAGCCGCATTTTTCTGTAAATAAATGCCTCTTGATGAAAATTATATTTACAGAGTTCTTGTTTATTCTTGTTCTTCTTCATTTACTAGTAATTTACTTTATAAATATAGGGTTAAGACAATAAATCTGTCATTGCTGATGGAAAACAGCCTCAATTATTTTCAGAAAGAAGACTTTAAAAGCAGTGTTTAAACACCTATTCTCTAAATTGCCAAAAAAAAAAAAGAAAGGGTTTTTCTAAGACCCTGCTCTTCACCCAGTGTATTAAAGTCTAGGGCTTGTCCAAGGTTTCAGATCCCTTAATCATGCTTGCTTAGCTTCAGTGGTACATTTTTAGCATGTAGCTAGAGCAGTATAATTGCTACTTCACGCAGCTGCAAGAAAATGTAGCTGCTTAACTCCAGCATGCCAAACAAAACACGTAGTCTTCCAAGGCTTGGAGCAACATCTGCTCTCATAAATTTGCTATAATAAGACTCCCTAGGCCGGAGTGTTGGATGTCTGACCCTACTCATGTCAGGGTGGTTAAATGCAATGTAGCATTCAGCCAACTGCCTTGTTCTTTTTTGGGTGGATGAGTGTAAAGACATGTAGAGTGTGTCTGTGCAGAGGTAAGAAAATGGAAAAGGCACTTCAGTAACACTAATGCAGGTACTAAAATAATATTCTATCAGAATGAGGTAGTATCTGGACGAATAATTTTCCTGCAGTATCTCAATCATTTATCTTTATGTGGTATCTTGAGCAACTGCTGTGTGCAGCATCAATTTCCGCACTTTACAGTATGCATCAAAACTGGGAATTGTTGCTTTGAATTTTCTCAGGTACTTCTCTTAAAAGTCAGTGAAAGGAAGCCTGCTGAATAAAGTTTTTGTTTTAGCTGATTTCTCAAGTAATGTAATATTTCTGAAGATAGCAACAGTCAGGATATTGGCTTGCCAGTACTGAAATACTAGATATTTTAGTGTAAAATAGCCAACATTTTTTTAAAATACAAAATACAGAACACTAGGTGTTTCTTAAAAGTTTTAGTCTGTTTCATTTTTTCCTTGTCTTTGTGCAAAAGTGCCTATTCAACTGTTAATTTTTTGATTTTGCATGTTAAGGTAACTCATTTCTAAGGTTTCACTCCACCAACCACTTGTTATTTGCTCTTTAATGAAATTTACAACCCTAATTCACTTTTCTCCCTGCTATGAAAGTACCTGTCTCCTGCTGGGTGAAAGAATATGTTGAAGGATGACTTCTGTTCATCCCTGACTGATACTATTGAACTCCAGTGGGCAAAACAGATGATTTAATCAACATTTATCTGGCTTGCACTATGTGTATTACACTCTACCCTACACAGCCAGGCTGTCAAGGATTCCAAGAAACATATATTCTTGTTCCCAGAGCACAAGCAGACATTTACCTGAGCTGTTTTCACTCCACTTCTTCCAAACTCTTCCAACCCTTTCTCTTCCAGAGAAGTATTAGTACCACCATCATTTGGAAGGGCTCTAACCTACTTGAACATATTAGCAAGTTTTCTGCCAGCTCTTTGCTTTCAATTTGCTGTTATGCCTAATTTTGTTCTGCCTGGCTGAATTGGCTGGGATAGTTAACCCTTACTCCCTGCTTTCTGGATCAAGTGGGCTTTAGGATTGTGCTGCAGGGTTGGAGAAAATCAGAGTTCCCCAGTCCAGAGCCCTGGGAACAGTGTCCTCAGCCCAGGGGAGGTTTCACCTGCTTCCAGGGCCCTGACTAAAAAATAAGGACAGTGTGCTCTCTCCGATTTCAAGTTTTGGTTTGACACCTACTGTGGTAGCTTGTGCATGTTAACTACTAAGAAGCCGTAAGAGGAGGAGGAGGACCTCTAACTTTCTTTAAGCCCTTAAGTTCTTGAAGTTCTTCTTCTGCTCTCTGCTTATTTAGTGTACTGAAAAAGTCCCTGTGCATGCGTAGGAGAACACGAGAAATGCCAACCTCTCATCCAAAGCAAGCTTTTCTATGCAAATGCTTTAGAAATCCTGCTATTCTCACCTCATGTACAGATTGGTTTCAACCTTTTTCAGTCTGTTTCAGAGCCTTACGCACAAATATAAAAAAAATTTGAGCACTATGAAAATATCCAGAACATAATAAACACTGACCAAGTTTCCACCAATCTAGGGCATGTGCCCTATAGTTTTAGTCTCAGCAGAAATTCTCAGGCACACAATGATCACTCTGGGATGTGATTTTGTAACACAGTGCTCAGGTGAGAGTTAGTTTTGAGGGCTTGGCTGCTGTTTGTTCCTATAGGGGCAGTGCTGCTCCTCCGTGTGAGCAGTGACTTTAATAAGGAAGGGAACTGAGAGATTCCTCCCTTCGCACGCTGAATTCCTATTTTACAACATTATATAACTCTAATCCCTGTTTCAGCACTTCAGCAGGATGAAAGTGGCAGGTATTTGGCTCTTTTCCTGTCACATCACCATAGTACAATGGTGGATTTAGCAGGGTGAAGTGAGGATTTTCATCTCTTACTACCTCTTACGCCTGTCTGTGAAGCCAGTAATAGTTATGCCTCCTGTGGGTGTTCAGGACTGGTGTTTAGGGGCCAAAAGACTGTTCCTTTTTCTGGACAGTGAGTTGAATTAAAAGTGAAGCTGCAAGTAGTTTGTCCTTGGATGTGGGAGGAAATCTTCGGTTTAATGCTGAACTCAGTGCTCAGGAAATTGTATAAGTTGCATATGTAAGTTTTTGGCAGATGTTGTGTTTCTACCAGATTCGGAAGAGGAATGAGGATTTGAGAGTATAGCTTTGAAACATTGCACTTAGAATTTAAAACGGATGCATTGTGGCAGCAGTGTTATCTAAATTGTCTTTGTAACTCTCTTTCACTTTTTACTGCATTTTTAATTTGGCTTGTGATGCACTTCATGTTTTACATAGTGATAAAATACCAAACTTATTCACCTGGCAGGTTTGTCTCATAAGACTGTCTGGTCCGTAGTAAAAATCAAAGTGTTACGTCAGGTTCTGAAGAGAGAAGCAATAAGAGTTTTAGATATATTCAGCCCATTTACCCCCTGAGAAAAAAGGAGTGGTATACTAAGCAGATGAGAGAATTAGGGGGATATTCCACACTCCTGTTAACATTGACCATTAAAACTAAGAAGCTCTAAGTCAGGTCTAAAGAGCACCCAGTGTCACAGTCGGTTTCTGCTCTCCAGGAGTCTTTTACACCGAACCACTGGATAAAGAATAGTTTAGTAGATTCTTCTTCAAGTAAAGAAAAAAATATAGTCAGGAACTAAGATTAAAATGTCAAAACTTAACCAGAGTTCTTATTTAAGGATTGTCAATGTGTGAAATTTTAAAAAATGGAGATATGAAGAAGTTTTAAAGGTAAATATTAGCAAAACAGTGGCTTTTGCAGAAACAGCAAAATTTCTGTTCCAGTGAATGCAGCTGCTGTGGCTGGCTGCTTCATTAAGATTGTTAATATAAATACTCTAAGTAATTTTCTGAGACAGAAAAACAATTTCTTATTTAAGAAAATGTTGAAGTCACTCAAAAACATGTTAGTAATTTCGATAGAGGAAAAACTTCTGTGTTTTGTTCTGTTATTCTTTTATTCGGTAAATGCAGTTTGTAGAAGAGAAAGAGCATGCTGCAGTTGCACCGTCCGATTTTAGTTTATGCATTAAGCAGTCTCTTCAAATGTGTGTTGTAAGCATGATAGCAGTCTTATCATTACTATGTGTCTGAAACTGATCAGATGCCCAATAAAACTGCCAGAAATACCAGTGGTTCCCTAAAGTGACTTTTCTGCCAAAAGGGAGAAATGCATTAAACCCAGCTTTTCAACACAGTTCTGTGGGAAAGGACAACAGTCTTAAGGCCAGAATCACAGGCATCTGAGGTGCTACCAGTGTCAGACTTGTTGCAGGTAACACTAAGCTTGCAAAAAGCTAACTTCCCTTACTCTCTGACTGCAGTGGCATAACAATTCAGTGTGTAAGGCAAGGTCTCACAGAAGCTTGCAGTACAGTTTCTAGGTGTGTTTAGCCTCTATCTGTGATTTTGGTTGCACTTCATTTATTGAAATGACATCCATGATTGCTTTGCCTCCATCTCAAGACATTCAGTAATTCAAGCAGGGTTATTAGGCAATGCAGACTAGGCAACATGAATATTCCGTCTGAAAGAAGTTTCTCCTTCACCCCTTTTCTCTGCTGCTACTCTTACCCTCCCAACTGAACTCACAACCACTATGCAAGCAGAGCCTTGAGCAAACACATCCTAAAGTGTCCAGTGGGAGCTACTGCAGCCCCGCAGCAGAAGGCAGCTCTTCATCACCCCTTCCACAGATGGAGACAGAGTCGTGAGTGGGGACCTCATCCCCAAGATGCCAAAGTGGCTAAACCAGGCATCAGATCTGCACACATTCTGGCTTTCCTGCATCTCTAAGACAAATCTCTTCCTGTGCTGCAGCTTCTTATCTGAAATAAAGGACTTGTTTCTTAAAACATGGAGTCTTTCCATCATTGAAGTAAAATTAAAATTAAAAAGCTTTCTGTTCTACTACTGGCACTATGTGGAAGACAGATTTATGGTGTCAGATAGTACAGATACAGTGTGAAGACACATAGGGTAGCAAAGAGAGTTGGCCTGCAGTCCAGTTCCTTAATTTTAATCACAGCAAATTATACACTGTGGTGGCCAGATGGTTTGGTATCACTTTATACAGCTGGTTGATAAAAAACAGAATTAATTATCATAAAACTGAGAAGTTTTCAGCTACTTAAAAGTGTACTAAATTAGAAACTGCCCATTAAGGAAATTTTCTGCTACTTCTAGTAGAATGGTGTGCACTGAAGTCTTGTAAGCACACTTTGTATGTATGATTTTAATCTCTCTCCATAAAAGCTCTGACCAAGCTACAAGAAGTTAAAGCCTTGCAGCATTTAAAAGCATTGGTTTCATTTGTTGCATACAGTTTGTTTCCCTCCACTGCACGAGGGCTATGGTTCTGAGTAAAGGTGCCCTGACTGAGTGACCAGGACATGGCTTTCCTGGCCTTGGTGCTCTCAAAATCTTCATCACTGATGTGTGTTTGCTTTTATTGCCATTGAACTTCTCAGAGATCTGCTGTTGTTTTTTTCCAAGCGTAGGCTGTTAAGAGAAGAGTTTGCCTGCACACCTGGAGGGGATCTTACACCTATGTTAACAGTCTGGGAGCCTATAGCTGCCTGATTGTATTCACTCAGAATGCAGAGCTCCCATTTCATGGGAAACCATGGTGACCCTGACTGTGGCATTGTCACAATTTTTCCAGTGCATTTTGTGTGGGAAGTAATTGGTTTCTCCTGTTTTTCCATGCAGACAGTGTCTGCTTTTGTCTCCATCCTCAGCTGCACTGAAATTGTGGTTGAAGCAATGTACAGGGTGCTGATGGGGGGCTGCAGGGTGGCCTTGATGGGGAGTGGCAGGGACTGTGCTGAGCACAGCCAGTTCCAGCTCACTCCACTGACCACAAGGCACAGCTGAGTCCTGCAGCCACAGTGGCAGTGCCCCAGAAAAAGCCCATGTGAGAAAGGGCAAAATGCTGCACAGCCAGTGAGGAGTGAGGGAGAAGCTGTGAAAAACAGCCCTGCAGACACCAAAATCAGAGAACAAGATGTTCCAGGTGTCTGAGCAGAGATTGTCCCTGCAGGAGACCACGCTGGAGCAGGCATGCACACTGCAGCCTGTGGAAAGGACCACAACTGGCAGGTGGACATGTCCTGAAGGAGCTGTGGTCCATGGAGAACCCATGCTGGAGCAGGTTGATCCTGAAGTGCTGTAGCCCATGGGAAGGAGCCACCCTGCAGAAGAGGAAAAGAATGCAGAGGAAAGAGAGGCAGAGAGGAGGTGTTATGGACTTACCACAGCCCCCATCCCCTGCACTGCTCGGACAGAGGAAGTGGAGGAGTCAGGAATGAGCGAGTGAAGTTGAGCATGTCAAAAAGAGGCACTTTGGGGGAGGCTTTTTTTGTCTTTCTTTCTATGCATGGTACTCTGTTTTAATGGAGAATTAACTAAATTCATTTTCTCCAAGTCAAGTGTGTTTTCCTCATGACAGTAATTCGTAAGCAAACTTCCTCTCTTTAACTAAACCCTTGAGCTTTTTTGTCTTCTTTTCTCCCCTGTCCTGCTGAGGAGGCAGAATGAGAGCAGCTGGGGGACATCTGGCAGCCGGACATGGACAACCCACCGCAATCGCTTAGAACACAAACCGCTATGCTTGAGGAGTCACTCTGGGTAAGTACAGCTACTCAGCTGGGTTATTTTTACCACTCCACGTTACATGTGCTCAGTTGCCATGTTTTCCTCTGTGGCCAAATTGCCACTCAATTGTTTCTACAACTGTGCAGATGTACAATGAACTCAGAAGACAGGACTATAGCACCATTCAGAGAAGCTGCAGGTGACTCAGTTGCCATTAATAAGCTGCTTTCCTGAAGTTTTTACAAACTGCTAATTCAATCTAGAAGTAAAAGCTTTCCAATGCCTTTAAGGTGAAAGGTAAAGATCAGATATTTACATGCGAATTTTGAACTGCCTCCCCATCAAGGACCCAGGCATTCGTTTTCAGAGATCTTTCTATATTTTGTCCTATGCTGACTTAAAGCATCAGGAAAGCTTACTACCCATGTGTGCTTACTGGCAGCTTATGTTACTGGGAGATGCCAGCAGCTGCTTCTCCAAAGTGCACATTCACATTCTTAGAGGTTTTTCATGGAAAAAAGCTTCAGGCTTTTAAACTTTTCCAGGAACTGATCTACAGTGTTAAACAGCCTGTCATCCTTCTTCTTTTGAGTTTCCTCTTAGATCAAAGGATATGAAACTTGTAATAGTACCAGAGGACATATATATCTGTTGTCCTGGCCTTTTACTCCAGTACTGCAGACTTATTATTTTTAAATACTCCAACGTTACCTTTAAGCTAGAAGAGGACAAATCAGCTGTCATTATTCACCTGCTGATGATAAAGAGTTAATTTGCTCAGCTAGGGCTTCTATACTCTCCTAAATTTAATTACTGTTCTCTCCTTTCTGTATGAGCTTTTTTTCAGTTGTTTCTTCTTTACAAACTTCTTTTGACTCCTTTTGCAGACACACAACACCTTGTGAATATAAATATTAATTGTTTTTCTTTCTAAGTAACATTCCTCCTAAACAATTAAAATTATGCTATGTCCAGGTAAAAGATCTTCTTTAAAGCCATGCTACTAGATATGTGTTATATATATATATAAGATATGTGGATGCTCTTTCCAAGAAAAATAGCATGATTTTATTTACATTCTTGAATTTTTTTACAAAAGTATGTTTAATACTTCAAAGAGGCTTCTTGAATTTTGTGAAGCAGACAAACAGGTCAAGCCTAATTCAGAAAACCTGAGCACAGCTTTAGATTTCAGTTATTGTTGCAAAATATTCTGGCATTCAAAAATAGCAAAAGATTAATGAAGAATTTAGTTCACTTAACTGGTTTTTGTGGGTTTTTTTGTTTTTGTTTTGGTTTGGTTTTTTTTTGAATGTGGTGAATACATTAATTTGTTTGCTAACAGTCTGGAAAATTTGGTCTCAAACTCATTAATGCAAAAGCAAGGATTAATTTTGAGTAATTCCTCAGACTGAGAGGAATTTCTCTAAGAAGTGTATCTTATGTTTTAGACAAAGCATATCAATACGGTGATGTTTAAGAATTGTGATAGAAGAAAAATTAGTCTGTTAAGAATTGTGATAGAAGAAAAATTAGGCTGTGGGAACATACCTGGTTTCACAAACAGAATATGAAACTCCCACTTCATAAGCTAAAGAGCACATTTCTTTTCATGGAATTAAACCTTCAGACAGCTTTGGGACCCCAATCTGCTTTTCTCGCCTTATTTTCTTTTCAAATTTTGACTGGACGTCTGAGTAAAATTTTCCAGAGCTTAGAGTTCAAGTGATTTACTCTTAACAGTGAATGCTGATATTATGACCTGTTCAGCGGTGATGAAAACACTTTAAAAATGCAAAAAAGAAGTCTGCAATACATCAGCAAAATTGTCTGGAAACAATGATCTTTGCATTCTAAACTCTAACAGATTTCCTTGCCTTTATTTTAATTGCATGTGCTGATTAAGCATGTACATTCCTTTTCTAAATATACTGGAGTTGTGCCTTCTTACTCATAGAGTGCAACTTCTCTGTACAAGTTCTCCAATGTGTATTTTTATCAGTTTTTCAGACTAAAACACAAAGGAATACTGTTTGTCAATACTCGGTTTAAAAAACACTCGAATAAGTGTTGTGCCTACTGGTATTTTTTCATATCTTAGAGTTTGTCAAGAATCACAGCAGCCAGGAATTGTCTTGAGATTGCTGTGGCAGCATGAGACAACTTTAGAGCACAGTCAGAGCTGCATAGCACAGTGGTGATGAAATTCCTCTTGAGGAATATAGACTATAAAAGGTTGAAAGACCTTCATGAATCTTTCTTTTAAATTAAATTCCATGCTGGTTTTATTTTTGTGCATTGCCTCTCAGGATGTAATACCAAATGCAGATAGTAAGATAAAAAGATATTATTTTCCTTTCTGTTTTCTTTGTCCTATCCCATTATTATACCTTGCTCTCAACTATTCAGGGTCCTTCCGACAGAAAAAAAAAACATTACTAAGAAAAGTTACAAGTTTTTTTCCCTATGAACTCACTAACATAAAAAATTGGCACCGTGGCAAGCCAAATGTTTTGGATATGGTACAAAGTAACTTACTGGAATTACATGAGTCCATTCTACATCAGCTGCTGCTGACCAGGCATGAACCATGGACGGACCTTACAGGCCACTGTTCGCATGTCCTCTGTTAGGGATTATTAACCATGGTGAGTTACTAGCTAGTAATTCTCTACATGCTGATGAATATTTATAGGAGCTCTCAGTAGTTCTAAGTAGAAATACATTTTAAAGGGACTTTAGGGTTGCCTATATTCAGGATATAAAATGAAACAGTCTGTTTAGATTTAAAAGATCTCATAGTGTTTAAAAATGAAAGAGAAAAATTCTATCCATCGCCATATCTACAAAGCAGACTATGCTTGCAAACTGCAGCAAAGCTGTGAACTGCAAACATAGCTTTTCAAGGAAAGCTTAGTAGTGTGAGGGGAAAGATGGCAGAATTACTAAAGTCCCTTCACAGGTTAAATTACATTAAATTATATTTAATTTTCAAGTATTTCTTGTTATTTAACAAAAGAAGAAGAATGTGGCTGGTTCTGGGCTTCCAGAGCAGATGCACACAGGTAGCACGGATATCCACCTATGGATTTTTCGTAGGGAGACATCCCCTGCTGCTCTGGACTTGAGCATGCTCGTGTTTCCCACTGAGTCCCTCTGGGTTCAAGAGAGAACCTGATGCTTTTTGTGCCGTGAATTCCCCTGCCTGTTCACACTGCACTAATCTTGCCACTTAGATAATCCCACACTGTATCCCAGGGAGGGACTGACAGATTACACACAATTACTGCTATCAAATCAAATTATGACTTATTAAATGTCAGAATTCTTTTCAAGGCTAGTGGTGTAAGCATGTTATATATGCTCTTCAAATTGAGTTTATAAAATCACTTAACAAATATTAATTGTTAAATTGTTTCATTAATTACTTTTGGTGAATTTTATGTTATTTACTATCCTTCTGAAGAAGAAATAAGTTTTATTTATCCTATCTCTTTTTTCCACTTAGGTAGGGGAAAGGGCATGGTTGCCTTTTTTTTTTTTTTTTTTTAATAGAGCCGTGTGTGTTGTGTAAGAGTCCCAGAAAGATTATGGTGTCACCTTAATACTTCATAAAGGGCTTTAGTAGCATTAGAATATTACTTAAGTAACCTTAACAACAATTCAGAACCCACTTACAAAACTAATTTTAAAAGGCATCTAACAAAGTCTGAGAACCACAAAAAATTGTTATTAATTATAACAAGAGAAGAGGAAGAATTAAATTTTAATTGCCATCTAGTCATCTCCTCAGTGTAGGCTACCACAAAAAAATATTCTCTTATTAGCTGATATCAGTAGAATCTTGTTGTCCCTTTATGCTTCATGGCTTTGGTAGCGGACAGATTTCTGCACAAGTAATATTTTGTCACGTAAGAAAACAGATATAGGATCTATGACAATAACAAGGCACTAATTTACAGATTTATTATTGTGTATTCAGAGTTGTGTATTTTCACACGAGAAAATACAAGCACACTGACAAACTTACAAGTAAATTAAATCAAAAGGTAAAGAAGCGTTTAAACCTGTGTGAAAAATTATGGGAAGATGCAAATAGAAACTGTACAGAAAATATAATTTACATGAATGCTTTTATGATAAATATGCAGTTTACAAATAAACTGGGTTTGCCTACACTGTATCCAGACATTCATCTAAGATAGGACCTTCAGAACACCATAATTTTTCCAAAATGATTGATCTTCAGTCAGTCAGTCTGACCACCAGCTGGATAAAGATAAGCCAGTTAAACACTCTCTGGATAATGTCTGGTGTATAAAAATAGCCACACCACTAGACAAGTCGAAGATACTTCAGGTCCACTCTCCTGTCTCTACCCTTCTGTCTCTGGCAAAAGGCAGGAGCACGAGCCTAGGGGACAGGTACCCCTCAGTCACCTTCTCTGCTTCCAGCAGCCTATGGCCACTCACTCAAATAAGAGGTTCAACAGATGGGTTAAATGGGCTTTTCCTCCACAAAAACTATCTGGTTCAACTCATGTTTACTTTTAGCCTCCATCAGTGCTAATCAGTTCCATATTATAATCTCACAAACATTTTTCTTTTTTTTTAAAGAAATCTAATTCTTTCTCACATTATTTTGCAGGAATATTTCAAAGAATTCCAGAAAGGCTGCCTTGAGGTTAAAGGAAAATAAGACTTTTCATTTCAGGGACCTGTGGTTTTTATGGCTGCAGATAAGATCATTGCCTGTCACTGTAGTAAGGGGATCAGATAAAACTTCTAAATGGTGCTGTCTTCCTACATCTTTAAGTCCAAATGTTTTATTCCTGTGGCTTGCAGAGACTGGTGCTAGTATATAGCAATGGGAGAGACTTAGTGAGACTTTTGCTTTGGGGAAAAGCTGGGGTCAGAGTTTAGTCCTTTGAAGCTTCTCCCTAAAATAGATGTGGATTTCTCTGTCCTGATATTGTTGTCCTCATTGTCTGCAATTCTTAAGCTTCAAATGCTTCATTAAACTTTCCCCCATATTTTATAGCATCATCCACAGAAAACTTGAAATGTCCTAGATACAGTCTGTCACCCTCTCAAGGGTTTTTATTTCATAACCTATGTTAGCAGCCATGTGTCCCCACCATCACATATGAAGGCCTAAGTGCAGGTACCATCTGGAACAGTGCTAGGAGGTGCCAGGTGACCTGGGTGGTTCTTTACAACCATATTCAGAGGCAAATAAGCACACGCCTCTTTGACAGACGCACTGCTCAGGCAATAGGTTTCTGTGTGTAACTGCTGATACTGGATTTAAGTCACTGGAATTAAATTTTGTTGTTTATTGTAATGCATAAGTTCTGTTTTTTTCTTTTCAGGCCTCACATTTATGGCAGAGTTTTATACATAATTTTTTCATTCTTTCTTGAAGTGTCTTGCATTCTCAAAGTCCTGTCAGTCCCTCTGATTGGTGTTACTTTTCCTCTTCCATCTGCCTTTCGTCCCTTTTGTATTACACTTCCTGCAGACCTACAATCTGAGTTCTCTGCTTCTATATTCTCCCTCATTCTACTTCTGGACTTTGTTGGAGGGTAATACACATGAAAAAATGTGCTTCCCAGATAACCTGGATGTGGACATGTAATAAATCTGAGAAAATTGTGTTTAAAATAGAGAAGTAACTTTTCCTCAGAGTGAAAGTGAGGATACTAAATGGCTAAAAAGAACAGTGTTGCCAGCACAGCCCTTCTAATCTGTGTGCACTTCATCACTATAATCCCTCAGTACTCTAGCAGGAACGTGGCCAACAAGAACTCCTTGAAAAGCAGCTTCTTCTCCTACTTGAACCTAATTCTAGCTTCCATGTTTCCATTTTGCTCTGGGTTATTGCACTTCTTCTTCAAGTCTTCTGGGTGTTTTCTCTTAATTCTTTTTGAATTATGATCTTTGCTGATAAGCGTGTCATGCTTATTTTGTCAAATTCTCCAGTGTAAAATTTGAAGGGTTTTTTTTATATTCATCAAATAGATAATTTAGAATAGCTTGATTATTATCTTGAATAGTTATTTAAATAAAATGTAGATTTTTCTGACATTTTAACCTTGTCTTCCAGAAGAGGAATGACAACACAGGTAGGAGAGTCTTCCACGACGTATGAAAGAAATATGCACACTTTCAAGGACTGAGGTGGCTTATTTTTAATATTCCCACTTATGCTGTTGTTTTTTCAGAAGGTTTGAAAATAAAAATGTACAAAACCAATTGCAGGCCACTTTATTTACTAAAAAAATTGTCTACGGCTTCTGAAACCTGTGGTTCAAACCTTGGATTTTTTTCCTTTGAATACTGCTGTTATTACGAGGGGTAGGGAGAGAGGAATGAATACAAATGAGTAACATTTGAGTTTTTTAAAACTTCCTCTTTTCATTGAGCAAGAAATTTGGTACAATACACTTGGGAAATTCTGTGTCAGTATTTCCAATTCCTAACTACTGAAAATTTAGATTTGATGAAGAACAATAAGAGACTGAAGATTGCCATTTAAAGCTACCCTTCTTTTGCTTGCTGTTCTTCATTATTAAAAATACAGCATTCTTTGCCTGCTAGTGATATTTTGAAGTGAAGTATTTCCAAATACAACATCACATGTTTCAGATTCTGGTTTTATTCAGTGTTTTATATAGAAAATCCCTGCTGCTTCTCAGTATTGAAGGTCTTGATCTTATAACTGACAGGATGTTAGTGGGCAGCTATTTTTGCTCGGGGGAGACTGTTAAAAGTGATAGAAGGAATGACTAGAGATTAGGAAAAAATCACCTTTTAATGATAGCTACAGTATTTGTCTCTGTTGAAGTCCTCCAGGCATTCATGTGCACTTTTTCCCTCTTCTCTCCCTCCTCAGCAGCATTGCCCTGACTGGCTGCAGACTCTGGTTTATGAAATGTAGGTGCAAATACGTGCTGAAAGTCTGTTCCAGTGACAGCCCCGCTTGTTGTCCTTTTACAGTGAAGTCTTGTACCCATTTCTGAAAAATACCTTGCAATTCTGACCTTACATGATTAGCACGTCACAGCTCTTTAATTGCCTGAAGAATTATTTCAAAATACTGGAGGACCACATGAACCTGCATGCCATGGCCCTAAACCTTGTATATCAGGGGCAACTTGCCCAGCTGGTTCTGCCAGGAGTGCACACAGCATGGACACACCATGACAATGCTCACTGCCCCTGGCACCTGAAAACCAGGTCTCATGACATGTCCAACAAGAGTGTTCAGTTCCTTTGCCATCTTGAGACCAAATTTTTCTCTCCTGACTGTTGGCACTGCTTTTGCAACTGAATGAGCAGGAACCTTGGCCCAGAGGAAAATTCCTCTCATGCAGCTGCACAGCACTCAAGGGCAATGGGACTGCACCCTGCTCTGCCGAGCAAAGCTGCTCGGGTGGTGCTCACAGTCCTCTGGTGAGACACCACTGCAGTGCCGCTGGTGGGACACCACCTTTGCAGTAGGCTTAGGTGTAACAGCTGTATTTTTACCTTCTATCAGTTTAGTCTTTAACCACTGCATGCCATAGTATCTGCTGTAGGGCTTAAATGCTGTAAACCAGTACACTGCTATGTACTGCAATACAGCACGGACATTATGACACTACAAGTTTCCACAAGCAATTTGAAGCAGCAGAAGCAGCAGCCCTGCTGGCCACCCTTTTCCACCCTCACTTCATCTGTCCTCTTGTACAACCCAGTATTGTGACACCAGGCAATGCAAAAATGTAAGCAACGTTTTCTAAAGCTAACTATATTTTTTGGTATTCAATCTCACTGCAAGCTTTAGCCTTCATCTGTTCTAACACTTGTTCTCAAGTGCAACCACAAACACTTCTGCTGGCCTAAGGGAAGGGAAAGGATGGGATTGAAAGAGCAATGGCAGTGGGGAAGCAATTTTCAGGACAACATTGGCTTACAGGAGACTCAGATGTTTGTAGAACTGCTGTCTAAAGACAACGAGTTTTTTGTGCTCAGTGTATGGCCACTTTCAGTTTTTTTCAGGTTATCCAAGTCAAATTGTGTTGCAGTTTTGGCCTGTAAGGTAAGATTTGGATTACCGTATATACAGAAATAATGAAAATGAAAAGCCAGTTACTCCAAGGCAGCTGCACAAAACGTATCCAAGTATTAAAATCATTCTAAGTTTTAGTTAAAAACTTTATAAATTATTAAAATGAAGGTTTAGAAACTAGCCTCAAAGTTCCTGCATGTTGCTTTTTCAATATTCATCCAGTTTAAATACCTTTAGCACCACAGATACAAGTGCAAAATGAGAACCAGTATAATCAGTTCACCTGAGACTCTGCAGACTGACTGTGCACAAAGACAGTAATTAGCTGATAAAACCACAGGGCACTAAAACTGCGTGCCAGTAATCTTGCTAGGGTGCTATATTTACTTAGGCTATCTTGGTAGTGATCTGTAAGAGGTTTAAAGTAGCTCTCACAGGCAGAGTTGGTGTTTGAATGACCATTCTTACGAAGCAAGAATCAACATTTGGATGAATAAATACTGAAAAAGGTTACCTGGTATGTTTGATGCAATGGGTGCTGCTGGATCAGCAGATGACATTAATGCTATGGAAGTTCACCACTGGTACACAAAGTTTATGAAGGAGTGCCCATCTGGACAACTTTGCCTGCATGAATTTAAACACGTCCTGGATCTGCACGGACTTACTCCTGAAGCTAACAACTATGTTGAACAAGTATTTCACACATTTGACATGAATAAGGTAAGAATTCATTCTTGACTTCCTGGCTTTCTTACGGCTGTATCATTTGATGAACTTAGAGACATGTCTCAGAGAGCTGCAAGCTCCCTACTCAGAGGCAGAGGCAATGGAAGTGATTCAGAGGTGATTCAATAGAAAACTCCGAGTACATAAACATGAGTAGCAGGCAAGCAATGTTGAATGCTCTATTCCCTGTACATTTTGCCAATTTGAATGTCTCATACAGTTATTCTAATACATGCTGATGGTTTCTCATCTTCAAAAGCCAGATTTTTACTATTATTTTCAGTGTGCATTAATAGTTGAATTTTTTTTATATATAGCTGCTTGAAAAATCTTTCTAAAGCTTTAAGTGTTCAGCTGGATCCATAGGTATTAATGCTTTGAGATTATGCAACATAGGCACAATATGATTTGTCTTTCACGGGATTCATTCTGAACACCTTCTGTGGCTTAATTCAGTACCAGTCAATCTCCATTTTCCGAAGGCACATCTCTTTGATTTTGATCCATCATCCCAATTTTACTGCTGAACATCCTAGGTCCTCCTAAAGGTCTCTGTCATTCCAATGCAGTGTTCATACAGGTTCCTTCTAGCTATGAGACTCATCCAGGGTTATTTTCCCCTTAAGCCAAGGTAACACTTTCTACCAAATGTGACAAAAGGAGTGAAGAGCCATCTGTAATCCCTACAAAAGTAACTGAAATTAGTCTTAGGCTGAATCGTCAATCATACAAACTCAGCTTTCGGATAATAGAACAGATGGGCCCATCATTGTATTTAAAAAAATTATTTAAAAAACCAATAAAGCATTAGTGTTCTCTACCTGCATCATTTATCTCAATGAGTTCAGAGATGTAATGAAAAATGTGTTATTACGTTATTACAAATTACTTTAACAGCAGGTTAAAGCTGGTCCAAATAGTAGCCACAACTACTCCAGACAGTTTCCTGTTCTAGAAATAGACTTTCTGTTCTTCGTTATGGAATTAAATATATTTGTTTCAGAAAATGCTGAGAGTATAAGTACATATATGTGTTTTTGCACGCAACAGTACCTTTATTACACTGTTTTCTTGTGTATCCATACACACCCCCACCCCCAATTCAGCTTGCTTTTTTGGAATTATGTAATTCTTTCTTCCATAATCCTCAAGAACACTTCCTATAAAATCAGGCTCATTGCATGCTCTTTTTTTCCCACTGCCAATTACCAGATGGTTAAACATACTGAAATTTGATTAAGTATCATCACCTAACTCAATAAATGTGGTAATTACAGATGATGAGCAAACTTCCAGTCTACGAACATGAAACCTGACTTGCAGAAATTGTTAATTTGCTGTGTTCTTTTCAATCAACAATTTGATGCACTAAATTCCCCAGAAAAGATTTATCAATGCTAACCTTCCTGGACAGCACACACAGACAGTGTCTGAGCTCACCTAACAGCTTTTCCAGTTTAGCACTAATGTGTACTCCAAAAAACCCTTGACACTTCAGTGCTCTTGAAAAGTATGGGGAGCTTTGGCTGTTGGGGATTTTGGCTTCTTTTCTAATGGCAGAATGTCTTTTGATTTGCTGGTATTCTAAGAGTTCCTAATTGCCTTTCTCCCACTACAAGTAGCTTATGACCCTTGGAATAGTTTGCTCAAGTTACCTGAGGAGTATTAAGATGTATGCCTTGAACTTGTCAGGTTATACACACACCAGAGTTTGACTCTTACTATCAATCAATCTCACATCCTCTTCTTTGGTATCCCCACAACTTTTTAATCAATTGGTGTATTTCCATCAAATTTCAAAAAGTAGGCATCTCAGTTAATTAGATCCTGAAGTTTCCATAAAATTTGAAAGCAGCTGGGTAGCAGGGACACACCCAGAATGAATGCCCCATTCATGCAGAATCAAGCTTTTATTCATTGTTTAAGGCAACAGTTGGCTGACAAAATGATCAGACACTTGTTTCCTTTAGCCTAGAGAAAATACAGGGTGGTGCTGGGGTACCAGGATGTGGGGATTCAGGGGGCAAAAGACATCGTTTTTATGGGTCTAGGCTTTTGTTTTCTGTTTCCAGAAGGGCTTCTATAATTAATGTTCCATGTTAGACAGAAAAAGATGCTTCAATTTTTTACCAGTTTGGAAGTCTTCCCCCCATTTTAATGAATCTAACAATGATTTGGCCTTTAGGGATTCATAAAATCCACTATAAAACTGCTTATGCTAGGCTTAAAACCTCATTATTTAATAATGCGCTCCCACTAAATATCTGATATTCATTTCCTGTTCTGCAAGATGTTGTAACAATCCTCCACTAGCTACTACTAATCTGAGGCATAGATTTTATTGTGTGTTTTCTTAATTGAGCTGCTGCTCAGCTGCAGCAATAGGACCAGGCAAAGTTATTTAGAAGGCAGAACAGGAATGGCACATTTAGAATTGTCAATTACATAAGATTGTATAGTCTATATCCATTTGGAGATGGAAATAAGACGGAGAATGTAGCATCCATGCCAAGATAAAAGGCTGGCAAGTTTTAATCCCTGCCCAATCTAACTGTATAATTTAATGTTTGGAAAGGCTCAAACACTGAGGGAAATGAATCAAGTGAACATGAATGTTTTACCTGAATGTTTTACTTTTTCCTTTTTAATAATTAAAAAAATCTATTTTTGATTAAATAGCACCAGTACCATTTTTAATGAAACGGCAACAGTACAGCTACATTATTCAGATACAACACATAGCATCTAGATAAGCTATAGCTCAGTTTTATTCTTCTCTTGCCCTGAATAAAGTCTTGTGAAAGCCTCATTGAAAACTCTGTGGCAAACAAGAACTGGGACCTCTCAAACAACGTGCCAGGATTTCATGTTTCCTCTTTGGCTTTCACACTGAGTCTGTTTAGCTAGATATGATGTGTGTATTTATCTGTTGTAATTTATGTTTCCTGTGAAGTCATTCTCTGGGGCTTCAGGCTGGCTTAGGGGACTAATTTACGTAACAAGCAGAATGAGCTGTGGCCATACCGGCTTGCCAAGAGAAATGCAATTGGGAGTTTTATGGCTTGGCATGGCTTTCTCAGTAACAGGATCCTCAAAGCATTCTTGGTCATTCCGACTGCATCAACACTTCTAACAAGAGCATGGCTCAGGCAGAGTATGATGGAAAAGCACTCGTCTTCTGGATTCTGGTCTTAATGCAGAAATCCAGCTCAAGACTCCTTTCTGTGCTTAGCAGAGACAGAGGATCTTATTTCAAGATGACTCAGCTCTTTCCAAGTTAGATGAACCAAATCCCTCTGCCCTGCCATATACATCAATGGAATAACAACCTACCTGATTGAGTCAGTGGAAACTATCTCTTTCTTAACAGAAGAAGCAGATATTTTTTTAATCAGTTTGTGAAAAAATCCTACGCGTAAATCAAGGTTCTGGAGTGGCGTAACACGTACAGTTGCAAAAAGCCTTAATGATTGACAATTGCAGCACTAACTTTCTTTTGTTTTCTTCACCCTGTCCCCTCCAAACACACTCCCCCCTGAATTCTGCGTATTCATTTTCCTCTGATAGAGGATCAGGTTTTCTCTGCTGCCATGGGGGAAAATCACTGTCAGATCTATGACATTACTGGATGAGGAAAAGAATTTGGGATCAAATTCCTTGCAGCATGCATGGGTTTAGATTTTAGGAAGTGAGATTCCAAGCAAACAACAGATTTACGTGTCTGCAAACTTCTTCCTGAACCTGAAATTGCTGAAGATGACTCTGTCAGCTTCCAGTTTCTATGATAAAGAATGTGCTATGCTTTAAATATTCAAATTTCTATCACTTTATTATCTGAAAACTCATCACTGAGCCTGTGAACAGAACATGTGTTTTAAGTGGATTATGCAAATGAAGTAATATGATTACTTTTTAGTGTCTCCCTATGCTCTCACTGTTTCAGAATTATATACGTGAAGACATGTTGCTAGTTCTTTTTAACCTTAGAATCGTATTAGAAAAAGTACTTATACCACGTTTGGCTTAGATGGGAAGTTGGTTCAAAGCACGTACTTTTAATTGGAGATTCATGAAGAATCTGTTTTCAGTAAGAAGTCCCCTTTCTGAATTTTACTCGCTCTGATTCACATCCTTTCTTCGGGTGCTGTTGAGTGATTTTCACAAGTGTTTGTATTTAAATCACCTGATATTTTCTGTGAGAGAGTCCTGTGAGATCTGAACACTTTTTCCCAATGCTAATGATGCTGTATGGTCTGTTTGAAGCTTAGCAAGAGTACCAAGGCTGCAATCCTGACACAAGCTCTTATATAACATGAGCATAAATATCATGTTTTGTCTTCAAGAGAGCCTGCAGAGGCACCTGAGAACATGCCAAGGTCACTCCAGCCACAGAGAAGGATCCACCTATTGACAAGCTCTTCAAAAATCTCCTTAATGAGTTTGTTTCCTTCTAGGTAGGGCTGGTTGAGAGCCTTGAAACCCTCAAGTTTTCCCCTTTCACTGCTAGTAGGTTGTGTGAATATTTTTGTCTTCACTCTGCTTTTAAAAAATTACTTTTCCCACCATTTCTAAAGTAAATTCTGTTCACAGCTGCATTTTCAGACAGCTCCAATGAATCTTTTCTGGTTTTCTTCTTTATTTTATCATTGCCACTTTTATTTTTATTTGGAAAGCTTGTAAAAGAGTTATACAGCTGTCTTACTTCCCTATCTACCTCCTATAAAAAACAACTTTTAAAGCTAGGTAGTGGACGGAAGGTAGACTTCAATTATTGCATAGATCAGAAAGAAGATTCTGCTACTTCAAGAAGATAAATAGAAAGAATTGAGAAATGGAGTGGAAAAAGTGCAGTCAAAAAACCAGGAATAGACAGGAATAAGTAGATAACAGCTTTTGAAGAGAGGGAAGAAACAAGTGAAATGTAAAACAAAAAGCAAAATTTAAAAGATCAAGGCACAAGTATAAAGAGATGGAAATGAACATTCAAGTCCATTCAAGGACTGGAAGGAGGAAACAGTGCCTAATCCTTTCTTTGTACATTAATTGAAACCCTTGTGGAACTGAAATGCCAGTTGTGAAGAAGACGTGTTGAAAAGATGGTTAAAATCTTAACAAAAGATTCATTCTCCATCAGAAAGAGAGCTGATAATTGGACAGAAACAACACAAGGGAATAAATGTGTTTGTTTGCTCACTGCAGAGACAGGGAGACAGAGCTGGCAGACAAGATCCAGCCCCTCAAGGTGTCTCTCTACAAGGCCTCTCCAGTGTCCCAGAAAAGCACTGAAACAGGGATTACTGGACAGAAATATCACCAGCAAGAACACCAGCCCTGT
This sequence comes from Oreocharis arfaki, assembly GCA_013398015.1. Classification (NCBI taxonomy): domain Eukaryota; kingdom Metazoa; phylum Chordata; class Aves; order Passeriformes; family Paramythiidae; genus Oreocharis; species Oreocharis arfaki. The sequence goes on along the minus strand of VZRR01003628.1, from coordinate 125,639 downwards.
TTTGCGAGCCCAGGCCACTAGGAGATGCCAGCGGCTCAGTGTCTGCTCACCTTGGGAAAGACATCAGGCACCAGGAAGGAAAACATCTCCAATCAAAACAACGGCACCTAATTAGGGAAGACAGACTCGTCTTTTAATTAAATGTTTGCTGATGACTCTATTGGCTTGGCTTTCCTTTTTCCGAAGTGCTTGACTCAGGGGATTTTATTGCTAGTAGGAAAAAAAAAAATTCAAATTTCTTCTAAATAGCCGTGGTGTGCAGGCAGATAAAAGCAGGAAGCCAGGATTTAGAGTTGTTTAAGGATCTATATGGAGCATTATTAACTGGAAAAATCCAATTTGTCTAAGTTGAAATCCTTCATGAAAACAGCCTGTGGCATCAAAACGTTATTGGGGTGAGTGTTAATTTGGAACTATTACCATTAACATGATGATTTCTGGATATCCTCCCATCTAGTTCATCAGCACGGCAAAGTTCCCTGATTTCTTTTCTTCTTATTTCTCCCAGTTGGAGCCAGGACATTTCATTGGCCTCTCAGATTTTCCCTGGATGAGAGGACCCTTTCCCTTAATTTCTAATATGACCACTGAAAAGCAGGAGGTTAGCAGTAGCAGGGATTGTTAGTCCACCTTGCAGTTCCCTGATGCCCACCAGACAAGGTGCAGCCCAAGATCTTGCCCACCCTGAGTTTAGGAAAATCAGTGAATTCACAATAGCTACTAAAAGAAAGTATTCCTGACTTATCCTCCTGACAAAGGCAACTAGAAACCTTGATGAAAACAACAGCTTCATCAGTGGGTCCTCGTTGTATCGAGTCATGAACTCCAAATGCAAAATGTAAAATTGGTATTGCAGAGCACTTCCCATAATCATCAAAACTAAAGGAACTGCACTACAAATGGTTCTTTTGGAAGGATAAGACTTGTTATTTCATTATGCGTGGTTTACTGGTTATTTATAGATATGGATGCACTGTAGCGTGTGGGGCTAACAACACCCACAAAATTATGTCTATAATTGGTTTAATGACAAAAACCTCCTAGACCAGGCCCTGCACAACTAAGATAAGCACAGTTGACTTTCTCATCACCGAGACATGTATCATTGAGCTATACTCATAATCTCCATGTCAGGAATAATGACACAGTAGTACAAAAAGAAATCATAAATAGAAACATAATAGGCTTATATAGATGTATTGTTCTAATGGTCACTGCCTTCTTTTTCAGTTTTAAAGCTATTCAAAAACTCAAGGAGCTAATTGTTTGTAGAACTGTAGTAGCAGGCACACAAAGAACGTGGCTGTGAACCAGCAAAGTTGAGCCAGTGCTTGATCAGTGTTTTCAACGAGAGAATTCAGCAATTGTGTGTCCCACAATGATGCCAAGGTTTAAACACCACATAAAGCAGCAATGACCTCTCTTTTCCCCATCCCCATGCCTGAGTTAGCAAGAATTTGTAAGTCCTCTCACCTCAGACAGAGAGATTAGGTGTTGCGTCTTACTAGAAATGTGTCTCATTGGGGCAAAATCTTTCTGGTTTATAAAGGGGAGGAGTACAGTCCTTAAAAGCAAGCTGCATTCTAATGAAGATAAAAGAAAGAAAGGCCAGCTGCTTGGTCTTCTTCCTTGTATCACGCATAGGAGAAGAAATGCAGAATTGAGAAGCTAAATACTCATTCAGATAATTAGAAAACTGTAAAGTGGTCCATAGGGAGAAGATGGTGATGGCTGGGACCTAACAGTTTGGATCTTAAGAAAAAAAAATGCAAACAACAAAAAAGCAAAAACCCTAAACACTTAAAGCCTTCATAGGTAAATTTTCAAACTGGGATAGGCCATTCCAGCTCTTCTGGGAGGAAAACCTTCTCTTTCCAAAATTTTGTGTCTTGTGCAGATGACTATCTTTCATTTGGGCTGTCTAAGCAGTCTCTCTGAAAACACGTCACCTAGGTCTGCTTGAGCTGGGAGGCAGGTTGCATCTACCTTAAGAGACATAAACGGACTCTGAAGTTGGCTACAGATGATGAGCGGCCACAAGCCTATGGGAAGTTGGCAAGGAAGTTACTAGAGAGAAATGGCAGGATAGGGGGAAGGAAACCATGCTCTGTAGTCAGGGACATGGGAATGCCTGCACTGGTGCTTCCTCTGATCCTGCCCACACAGCTCCCCTCGGCAAGTGAAATGAGCGGTGGCAGATCTCCATGCGCACCCAGCATTGGTAGGATCCAGCATCCGACGGCAAAGGAGTGCTGGAAAGAAAAGGATGGAGAAAGAGAGAAATGGGGCAAAGTATAGAAGCATGAGCTCAGTCACACAAGAGAGAAAAGTGCCTTTTTTCAGAGAAAATGCCACATAGAAATTACCAAGGAAGGAAACAGAAAGTGGGGCTGGATTGAGCTGGAGCAGACACAAAAATTTAATTGCCAAAGATAACATAAATTTAGAAAATAATCTGTAGATAAGCTTTTTATTCAAATACATGTAAAACTTGGCATTTGCCACTTCAAGCGACAGCAGTTCTCTTTTTTGTATTACACTTCAAGGAGGTATCATTCAGCTGCATCTATCAGAGTGGATAGATGCAGCTGAACAAAGATGTATGGCTCCTTGTTTCAGAACACAGGGATGTAGTAGGGGCTGCCTGCTGCTGAGGTACCATTTTTTTCACAATACCCAAGAGTCATCCTGATTATTTTATTTTTCTGCTTTTTTATGTATCAAGTTAGTTCCTAATCACCCTGCTGGGAAGTTTTGTTTTGTTGTGACGCGGGGTTTTTTTTAAAAGGCTCGACCTCTATTTTCAACCTCTGTCAAAAAACTACCTTTTTTCACTTGTAAAGAAATTTAAATTACATGACCCTTCTAAAACTAAGAACTTTTATACCATTTTCAGAGCAGAACTAAAGAATCAGATCTTTTTTTCTTATGGTTCCCTACAGAGACAGTTTTGCTTTACCCGCAATGTGCATTTTCTGTCTGCCCATGTTGTTGCACTGATTGTCCTTGAACCAGCAATCTTTATCACAGGACTGTCACTTTTGGTGTAAGTGCATAGTCCCACTGTTGCCTGCTTGTATGGGGTTTTTTGATTCCCAGAATATTGTACAGATTCCAGAAAGCTTCTTGGCGTCTCATAGATACTGTTATTTTATCTTCATCTTTTAGAATCAGCTTAGTTTGGTACAGATAGCTCATTAGGAATTGTTTCACTGGGTTTCCCATACACAAACTAGTCTCTACAGCCATTGTTTCAGCATTCTTTGAAATGGCTTTGCTATATTAATTTATTCAGTTCGGCTCCACATTGTCATCAATTTTTCTATTTTTATTTATAAATAGAAACGCTCTGATACCTTTGGCTTCTGCAACAGGTGATTTCTATAGAATTTCTACTATCTCAGCACATGATTTGTCTGCAGCTCATTAACTGCTGTCAAACTATGCAGAGGGTTATTAATTTTAGTCTTTTTGTGCCCCATAAAACTCACCTTTCTTTTTATGTCAGGTGTTATATCAACCAATATATACTGTTCTAGTCCCCTACTAGGGGTGAGAGATTCTGTGAGACTGAACTATAAATCAGATTATTTTTTACTCAGGCATTTTTGCTGTCTTTACAGGTATTTTAGTCATTCTTATTAAGCTAAAGGAATTCTGAAAATAGGTATTACTTTTAAAGCATTCCAACTTTAACTTAACATTCTCTTACAAGTATTTTGCCACAATGTACAAGATCTAACAAAAAATAAGACTTCTAAGGCCCTTCTTTAAGGCAGTGCAGCAGTCTCTCACATGCCTCAATCACTGTGGGCACACTTCCCCAAGACTTGCTATTTGGAAGCAGCAAGCAGAAGTAGTGTGTGGGTTTTTTTGAGGGAGAGAAAAGAGGAGGGAGGGGAGGGGGATCAGTATGTGTGAGCAACTCCCAAGTTCCCCGTGCCTAAGCGAAATCCTGTGACCAGTGTCTGCACAAGGTCGTGTGAAGCGATGGGAGAGAGCTGTCATTGCACAAGTGAAAGAGAGAAAAGAGGAAGGATGACTAGCACTGGGTGAGTTATTGATGGACAGTTCTTAACCTAATCATATCATGTCAAACTTGCAACCTGCTTAAGTCTTGTTCCTCATACTTTGTTGTCTTGGTTTCAGCTGTGATAGAGTTCATTTTCTTCCCAGTATCTGGTACAATGCTGTGTTTTGGATTTAGCAGGAGTAATATTGATAACACACTGATGCTTTGGTTGTTGCTGTCTAGTGTTTATCCTAATTCAAGGACTTTTCAGTGTCTCATGTTCTGCCATTGAGGAGCTGCACAAGAAGCTGGGAGGGAGCACAGCCAGGACAGCTGACCCAAACTGGCCAAAGGGATACTCCATACCACAGAATGTCATGCTCAGTATATAAACTAAGGGGAGCTGACTGGGAGGGGCTGGGCATTGCTCAGTGGATGGTGAGTAATGGTATTGTACAACACTGGTTTTTGCTGGGTTTTATTCCTCTCTCGCACTACTAGTAGTAGTAGCAGCAGTAACTATATTTATTTTATTTCAATTATATAAATATAAATAAACTATTCTTATCCAAACTCATTACTTTTTACCAGTTTTTTCCTATTCTCCTCCTCATCCCAACAGGGGGAAGGTGGGGTCAGAGCGAGAGCACAGCTGTCTACAGTACTTAGTTGCCACTTGGGGTTAAACCACCACACCTATCTTTGCTGTTTGACACAATCACTGGTCATTCCTTTAAGAGCAGGGCATGATGGCTGAAGAAGAAAATTCAGGATTGTTGTCAGACTGTGCATCGCCAAGAGGTTTGTCTGCTTTCTTTTCACTTCCCTTGTCCTCGCATCCTCTTCATTCACCCTCGCTGTTCTAGCCAGCACACATCTGTACACAGGGTGTGTTCCCATTCTCCCTCAGTCGCTGCGATCACACAGCACCTCTAGAGCTCAGACGTGGTCTCTGGAGGAAAGGAAACACACCAACTGCCCCCTTTCTCTATGTCCTTTGCCTACTGAACCAGTTTGGGCTAAACTGATGGCTATGCCTGTATCTTTCTGTTTGATTTTCAGAGGTTCATGGGCACCTGAGAAGTGTTCAAGCTTTCTTACTTGTATGCCATATTTTGAAGAATATGATGATAAACTTATTGATGTCCTTGTGGAGAGAGCTCTAGAACAGACCATTAAGAGTGTGGGAGTCTCTCTCAAAAACTGACCTGATCCTATAAGATACTGATTGCTCTCTGGCTGAAGTTGGATGGGAGGATGGTTGCCATTTTTCATGGGCACTCACCACCTCCCAGGACTTTGTTCTTTAACTCCACTGTGTGATTATAAATGAAAAGGATGAATGGAAGTGTCTTGTTTCTGCATCACTAAAATCCTATACGTTTACACTGGTATTTATAGCTCCACATTTCTTTGTCCTATAGTAATGCTGCTGAGCCGCTCACCTCCTTGTATAAAAGCTAATCAGTACAGAAGTATTACTGATACCTAACCCCTTCCCTGAGCTTCTGGAAGAAGAAGGAACTCAGCTCCTGCAAGCTGTAAAATAAAAAGCAGGACTACAGCACTGATCAACAAACCTGTTTTTAATTTACATAGCAGCCTAAGTTGATTCCTGTTAAGCCAGTTTCTGTAAAAGATTTCTCTTCCACTCAAGCTCTGCGACAAGGCTGGGGACCAAAACTGTGTGTTTTGGAAACCTGTGCTGAGAGGGAAGAAATGAAATTTGCACACAAATACAAGATTCCACACAGCATATTTATGATAAAAAGTACATCAAGGAGGAGTCCAAAGGGCTAAATTTTTAGAAAGGCTTAATCCACTTACAGCAAAGAGGATGTAATAACAGGCATTTCTGTTTGCACTCACAACCTTTTCCATCCTTATTTGCAGAAAAAATTACAGCTATTCCTTACAGCTATTCCAGGACTAGACTCTTATGTGTTGCCAACAGTTTGTATATAATTCAAAATCAATCACTTTGAGAATATCCTCTTTTTCTTTTTATAACAGGTATGCTTGTAGTCAATGGGAGAGAGATGAACTATAATTTGACTATGGTGCTCTTTGCTTCTACTTTAGTCACAAATTGAAATCCCATCTATTTTAGACCTGGGCATTAAAGGTAATCTCATGAGTAGAGATAGGCACTAAATAAAAATAGAGACTTACGTGTAAGATGTTTAACGTGGCCATTTAAAAGCCACGTTAACCCGAGTTGTCATTATGAGGAACACTTTGAACCCAGGAGAGAGAAATGTGACCAGACAAAAAGGGACGTTTACTGTGTAACAACATGGGCTCCCAAGAATCATCACCCTTGAGAGATGCCCCTGCACAGATGCACCACTATTACAGCAAATTTATGAGGGAATGTCCATCTGGGCAGCTCAGTCTGCACGAATTCAAGAAACTTTTGGGCCTTCAAGGGCTGGATCCACAGGGAGACCTATACATCAAACGAGTGTTTGAGATCTTTGATCTGAATCAGGTAAACTCTTTTCTTTATTTTTTTTCATCTCATACAACTGTTTTGTTTGTGAGTTGTAGCCTGCAGGCTCTTCTTTGTGCTATGCTCCGAAAACTGCTCTCATGGACATGTTTACCATTAAGGTGCAATAGAGATGAAGAAGTGGGACTGTGCTTTGAGGGTTTGCATTAGAACTTTTGTTAGCACTTTCTGGGAGCACTTAAAAAAAGTCAAGAAACAATGCTTAAAAAGAGATGTCATTTTCAGTTCACTGGTTATTCTTCTATTTGTTGCTTATCCTGTGCTTGTATATAAGCATATGAAAACATTGGTGTGCTCAAAGTTAATAATTTCTTACAACAATGCTAGACAAAGGGGAAATATGGTCTGCACGTAACTGAAGATGAAGTGCAGAGTACGTAAATGGATTTAAATTGATTTTCTCAGACTACTATATTGAATGTGTGGCAGAGAGGAAAACAACTCAGATGAGCAGTTCTCACACAGTGTACAAATCACAAGACCAAATACTACTGAACGGTCAAGCAGTTTCTCCAGGCTATACTAATTTACCCTCCTTTCTACTGCAATAACTGCTTATGATTGCAAATAGCTCTCTGTAATGTAGCTGGCTCCCAGACAGACAAGATATGTTTTCCTTAGTGGTACAGACAAGGCTGAACACATAGTCATCTGGTACTTCTGTGTAGCACCCTTTTCTAGGTCTGTCTTGAGCACTGCCTCATGCTTGGAAGGTCCTGGAGCTGGCCACCTTGAGCCCTCCACTCATCGCCATGCTGACTGGCCTGGGGCACATGCTCCGCAGTACCGTGAAACCTCCAGATTTGTTGAGACCTTCAGATCCTGGATTAATGTAAAAGTGAGGAGCGGAATCAAAGCACGTTACAGGAAGAGCATTTGCTCACCCTTTTGCTGTGGCAGTGGCCAAAGACACTTAAAACAAAATAGAAACCATCTGCTATTTGTTGCTTCTCTATCTGGCGTTACAGAGTTGTGTCACCCTGCTCTGCAGGCTTACATCACTTGTACATGAAGTGGTTAAGCTGCCAGGTACTGAAGCAACTGCTTTCATGAGAAGTAGAGGACAGATGTTTGAAGGGACTTAACACACATTTTAAATGTAGATGGGCGGTATGTATAGTGTCAAGAACAGAGAGGAGTGAAGAGCTGCACCAGGATTGTCAGCTGGATAACACACTGCCTTTTCAACATGGCTTTCAGGATCGTTGTCCTGAAGGATCTCAGCTGCCTCATTCGTGTGACTGAACTCCCTCTTTTACCGGGAACTTTTTTGCTTCATCTTTCTGAACTTTTGTCTTCATCCTTATCTTCCTCAGATGAGCTAAGATCGACACAGGCTAAAGAATGGGAAAGCAGGGTAATGACCAGGAAGTCAGTCTCACAGGAAAACTTCTTCATCGCTCATCATATTGCTGGCCATCACAACTTTCAGGAACACATCCTTGGGGGACTGCAGGGCATGGCTGTATAATCAACACAGGAGAAAGTGTTTCCCCCTACTGTCTTCTCCCTTGTCTGTAGTTTGTAATTCTTGGGGTCACAGATACCAGACCAATGAGCGGTGGCCTGTTTGGTTACACAAACTGGGTGGTTGAAATGCAGTCCCACTGCCAGTGAAGATCATGTGCGTCCAGATGGTGCCTTCATATAGCTCCTCTACCAGTCCCTACTTTCCTTTTTTCAGGTGCTTCATAACTAGTTTTACTGAAAATTTCAGCTTTCCATGTAACGTGAAGTTGAACTGTGGTTACAGCAAGAATATCCTAACCTGTCAGTTCCCAGGCTAAAGGAAAAATGAAGAAAGAAACCCCCAGAAAAGCAGAGTACAGCAATAGGTATTAAACAATAGAGCAGCTGGGAATCAAGCTAGAGTGCAGCAAAGCTCAGAAATCTATGCTGATCAATAGCCCGTGAGCATTTGTAAAGGTATGTTAGATATTGAGAGGATCAACCTTGCTATGGAAGGATGTCACGCAAACGAAACTAAAACTGGCATATTTTAGACCAAAAGATATTTTTATTCAGAAAAAAGATGGGAAGGAGCAATTTAAGATGCAAGACACAAGATCTGTATCCTGTGCCCATGGCAACTTTGTACAGAGCTTTACAGATTTGCTGTATTTTAATCTCTATTCAGTATAATGATTGTATTCCTTTTCTTTTTCTCGCATTGTTAAAGGCACTCTGTTTTCATAAATTTAATTTTTTTTCATTTATTACCATGACAAATGGCCACTATGTTTAAGGTACACTTTTAGAAACAAGAAGCATCAATCAAACACTTTTCAAGTACACGGCTGCAATGTTTTTTATGTGATCAAGCTGAGAATAAAGTGGCAACAGACAGCTTCTTAGGGCAGGAAAAAAGGAATGTTGCATGCTGTTGATGAGGTAAAATAAGAGACTCCCTTTATTCCATATACTCGCTTTTTGTCCTATAACCTTTCTACAGATTGTTCTCTGCCCCAGGACTTTTTGCAAAATGTAGGATTTGATCACGTAAAGTTTTTAGTTAAGTACCGACACATGAAGAGTGGTCAATGGATGGCTGACTGGGGGGTATCACACTGTGGGCTCTGAAACAGCAGCTATTATTGTACAAATAAGGGGCCTGTGACATTATGTAGAACATCTAGGAACTAAGTGCATAATGCACAAATTCAGAAATAATTTGGTCATTTTTGATTGCATTCAGTTCCTTCAGTAGTTTAACAGTTTCTGAGGTATGAAGATCAAACTTCTGTTTCCTTTTCTACTGCATTCTTTTCTGGCTTTTGCTTACTAATAAAGGGGTCAATATCCCAGTGAGTGGCAGAGTATACAAAACTTCTTGATGGAAATTATTTCCTTTCTCTTAAAAGCACCCTTCATACAGAAGTGCTGTCATAATTAGATGGTTGACAAACTTGAACCTTCTCCCATGCTTCCCCCAGCTGACTTTTTATAGATATATGACCTGATTTTTTCCTGCTCTACCATAGTTTAATAGTGGACTTTTACAGTTTAAAATTGTTATGACTTCTATTTCTGAAGCTTAAAAAGACCATATAGTTTAGGGACTAGTTTACAGTTGATCTAAATCTAAAGAATCTCATTATGGAAAACTTGAGTCATTTAACACAGTCTTCTCAGCATAAAATATATTTTTCACGTGTAGGCTTCCGTTTTCTCAAAATAGAGCTCAGAAACCTCCGCTAAAGAGTTAGTCCTGCGATTAATCTAGAATTCTAATTATAGCAGCCTAATGCCTTGAGTTAATCCGAGGACATCCATGTTTAGAGGTATATAACAAGATGATAAAACACTCTTGAAAGGTGCATATATTTTCCCCTCTGTGTTTCATGTGTGCCCAGTTTAAAACCTCTAACATGTAAGCTGTGGAATATTAACCTCATAGGCTGCCGGTGGGGCTGTGGTGAGGGGATGTAATTACAGTGGTGGATTGCATTTCACCTTCTCATTGGCTCTGCTGCTTCCAGCTGAAGCCTGTTACAGACACTCTTCTCTCTCTCAGGATTCGCAGTAAAAACCCCAAATTTCCAGTAAAATGAAATAGTTAAAAGAATAGTTAAATTAATATAGTTAAAAAGAATAATATCAGCATGGTAAGGTTTTTTTTGACAATTTGTGATAGTTGAAAGCCCAGACAAAACTCATTTCACTCAAGTCACCCATACAAATGCCAACAGGAATTCAGCTGTAAACCTTATCAATCCCTGCCTTTCTTTAGGTTAGAGATAATAACGTAGTTCAGCTCCCCTTATGGAGCTCATGGAAATTACTATGGCCAGTAGACGTATGACAGGGAAGGGGACATCTTCACAGAGCAATTTAATGCCATGTGGAGATTGAGGTCTGCTCTGGTCTCGGCAGCAGGCAGACTATTTCATGCCAAAGAGGCAATGGTGCTGTGGCGGTTTAGCTTCTTGGGCTCAGTTATCTGATACGCTAATGCGTGTATGGGCACACCTGTGGGGTAACAGGTACACCTGTGAGGTACAGGTACACCTGTAAGGTAAGGTACATCTGTGAGATATGGGTACACCTGTGAGGTAGAGGTACACCTGTAAGGTAACAGGTACACCTGTGAGGTACGGGCACACCTGTAAGGTAATGTACGCCTGTGAGGTACAGATACCCCTATCAGCACTCCACAGGTATTTGTGACTCGGGCTCAACAGAGTGCACCTGTTCAATGTACAGAGGCCATTTCCAGACAAGACCTGTTTCTGTGTGAGGTTGGTGACAAAGGCTGTGTCTGACAAGCTTTCTTCTCAGGAACATACTAAACAAGCACTAACCCTTTCAAATGTGTCTCTTGCACACACTACCAGTGGTTTCATAATTAAATGACCCTATACACCAAGAACAGAGACATCTTTTTAATTTTTTTAAGTTTCTTAAAAACAGGGGCTATAATGTGAAGATTTTCAGCCCTTCCTTGCCCGCTGTGGGATGCTTTGCTAATAATTAAATATACAAGCAAGCAAACAAATAGAAATGCTAGTGAAGTTTGAAAGCTGTTCTTCATCATTCTTAACAGCATTGAAAAATAAAGATGCTGAATGTTCAGAACTGTAATTGCAAAGTTCACTTTCCTTGAGATTATCACAAGGAGTGCAGAAGGTAGCATTTCAGCAGACGTTTTATTGATGACTCATACATTAATATTTGTAAGCATTACTCATATAATGACATTGGAAGGATAGTAAGTGGTAGGTTTATCTTTTGCCACAGCTTTCCAATGAAAACTTCCAAAAATAATGTGTTTATTAAAATATAAGTGCAACAAAATTAATTTTTTAAAGGATTCCCTTTCTTAGATTTGAAGATTTCTCTTTTTAGGGAAAAACTATCTCAGTCTTCTTTGCCCTTAAGCTATTTGTAATACAAAAATGATAAATCTGCAAGCACATACAAATACATTTAATTCTTCCTACTTTTTCTCCTCCCCCTGCATCTCAGTCCGCGCATAACTGGCAGTCCTAGTTCCTGCATCCTAGTGATGAATTTTAGAGAAGAAACAGTTATGTTCACCTAAAATATCTCAGTAGTTGCCAAGTATACTGATGTATATTTGGTTTTCAGTGAGAATATGTATCATATTTCAGTGCTATTATATCTGTAAAAACGATGTTTCACCGATGTTAAAGGAGAAAACATACCTAGAAAAATAATGTCTGGTGTATCCATAAGACATTGGAAGTGTTATTTGCTCTCAGGAAAAATAAAGGAAAATTCTACAGTCAGCACTGTTACTATTTAACACTTATTCTAAAACATTTTCTTTCTTTAAATCAGAAACCCAGATAACTGTCATTCATTTCCTGCTATCTTGCAGATAGGTTTTGCCACCACTAAAAATAAAATTCGAACATTGTGATTGTTTGATTGATTGATTGATTGATTGGGTTCTTATGACCTCTGAAGGACAAAATTTGCATAGCCACTTAACATGTGAAGCAATGTACTGAAAATGGGATGCTGCTGTTGTAGGTCTCTTACTGCTTCTTTTGGCACTAATTGAAACTAGCTACAGGAATAAGTGTCTGTTGCTTTGTAAGAAAATAGGATTTGAAAAGGTAGGATTACTGTGACGAGTAAAGAAGATTAATAGGTATGTGGCACTGAAGGAAAATTACGCAAGTTCAAGGATTTTCTGTTAAAATTTATAGAGCACTGGCCATACCACGTCAGAGAACACTATTTTCTGCTACACTTCTTATGCAGAGATAAAGTTGGTAGATGCAAAAAAACGGACACTCCAGAGCAGTTTCAGAAATCTCTAGATAAGGAGCCACCAGCTGATGTCAATCTTTAATCATTTTTCTACTTTGTGTTTTTCGTTTAAAATGTAAAGTAGTTCTCTGATAGAGTTCATCTGACATCATTATGCAGATTAGAATGATAAAAAAAGATTTTTAAATGAATCCATTTAAAATATAAAGAGGAAAGTTTTAAAAGGATGTTTGATGTAGAACAGGTAATAAGAAATGCAAAAATATGTTACTTCAATTGAACTTTGTTGAGTGTAGGGATGACTACATAGCAATGTAAACTAAATCCCAAGTTAAATCTTTATTTTTTTTTTCTTCCCTTTTTTTTTCTTGAAGAGTAACTGTTTCCCTTCACTCCTTGTACTCTGAACAAAGCTGATAAGTGTTGGGAGGCAGATCACATTTCCTTTTTTTCTCATCCTAGCTCCTTCTCCACTGTTCTTCTGTGTCTTTGTAGTTCAAATTTTCCTGTAGACTTTTCAGCATCTGATTTTGTGTTCTGGATATAAATAGATGTTATCTTCTCTTGGTTATAGGGTCATGAATGTGGTTAGCCAAGTACACCATCTTTGGTATTGTAGTAAAAGGAAATGAGAGTCATTTGGCCATGAAATTCTCTATTAAAGCAGTGGTTGCACCTCATATTCCATGAAAAGTATACAAATGTCCACAGAAAGATGTCATATTTTTCAGAGGTCTTTTGTTGATTATTGTAACTTATTCTTCATTTGACTTTCAGATGTTTTTTTCCTTCCACTTTTTCCACTTTAAGAATTGTGAGAGAGAGAGGAATATTATATTCACCTCTATGAAGCAACTAGTCTAGAGATTCTAGTGAAGATATCATTTTGTTAAAGACTGCAGGGCCCAACGGAGCAATTGTTACCTAGCACGATGTGTTAGCTGCCCTCCACATGATTACAGAAGGTATGAAGAGCTCTTAAAGGATGAAAAAAATGGGTGCTAGAGACCAATGCTTTGAAAACTACCTGGAACCTAAATCTTAAACATTTCCACTTCTTGTGGGATTAACTGTAATGGCTCAGAACATCTTTGCTAAGTCTCCTTTCCTGGAAAATATCATCTTCAGTTGGGCTTCCTTTCCAGACTGTCTTGCTCTGCTGACAGTCTTGGGAATAGCAGCTGTGATGCAAATCATCAGGCTGCCTAAGGAGCCACTTAGCCTGTTTGCTGCATCCTTACATGTTTGCAGGCTTTACCAAATCTGACACAATAAAATTGGATTAAATAGCTAATAGACAGTAAGGATGATAATCAGAGAAATATCTTCCCAAACTTTGCTGAACTGCTTTCCTCTTTTGTGTCATAAGTCTCTGAATAGTTGTGCAAACATAAGTTCAGCAACACACATAACTTTAGGGATGCCTTCAGCCTGAAATGACCCCTTGGACACTTTTCTTAGCCTATTCTAACCAAGCAGCTTAGCCAAGGCAACAAGGTTGCAGCAGCAACATCTGCATTACACTATGGGGCCAACAACCATATAAACTGATATTGCTTCGAGGCAGGATGCTTTATGTTATCCCTTTTCCATGGTTCTTGTATTGGCCCAGCACACGTAGATAGCACTTCCACTTTGCCCAGAGAAATATAACTCTTGTTTTTTCTGATTTTAAAGGCTTTGGCACTCTCATAAATGTCTCCTCAACACAAAAGCCTAGAAAACTTATTTTCTTTTTATGACAGTCATTGCTATCACATTGTAGTCAGAAATAAAATCCTGTATGTCAAAACATTAACCAGCTTCTAAACCAAGGGCTAGAAGAAAATAAAGCTATAGATGTGTTTTAGACAGCAAGAATTCTTCTGGTAAAAGTAACAAAAATCTACAGCTCTTACTTTCTAATACATTTGGACTTTTTGAAAACATGTAAAAATCCTGTTCCCATTAGTTTCAGACACAATCCAACAAAAGCAACAAAATCAACAAAGCCATATCATTTGCTTCTCCTTAATTTGGAGTAACATTGCGTAAAATTATCTCAAACGTAAAGTAACTACCTTGATTACTGTAAATGAGGAGGTTAAATTATGCTTTGCTTTGTTCAAGGCAGTGTAGTTACCTAACTTTTCTCAGTATGCTTAAGTGCCTTTGAAAGGTACAGTGCCCTGGTAAAAAAATTCCATATTCTATGAATATTTCACCTGTTTGCAAATATTACTCTATTTATTTACAGACTATACTAAAGAATGCCTTTTTTCTTCTTCTAAACTACCTCGCAGTTTTTTTACATTCAATTTTATATATTGGTTAAAAAAAAATGAATCTGTAATATTATAAGTACTTCCCACAGTTATTGGTGCAATTTCACAATTTTGTTTTCTAGTGGTTTGGCACAGGACACACTGCTGTGGTAGCACAAACTTATGCTATAATAACAGGTCAATAGCAGCTAAAAGCCTACATCATCATTAAAATCATCACCTGCTTTATGCAAGTACAGTTGAATTCTTGACTGTAGGATTTTACGTTATGAGTTTTGAGTTATGACCTAAAAGTTTTAGACCAGAGGTAACTCCCCAGTAGTGACCAGCACCATCAAGCATGGAAGGCCGATTCTTTACATGGGACATTAAAGCAATGTCTGTCAAAGATTGCTATTACAGCATTGCAGAATTCAGTGGCTGCCTTTAGGTTTTTGGGGCATTTTTTTGCATTTCCAAAAGGGTAATCTGAATTTCCAATAAATGTTTTTCTTTAAAATCAAGATTTTAAAATCTTCAAGTAGACAAGTGTTACAAATTAATACTCCAGTTGAATTTTCCTTGCATCACACAGCATTGATATGTAGCTGGACTGGATTAGGTTAGGGTTTCTTTGAAAATTTCATTTAAGTGCAAACAAATTAGCATGTACTCTGCAGCTTTCACTAAGCATAAGAAGTGTTCGGAGCATACCATTATCAGGTAACACTGTAATTTTGTCACATTACGTGAATAGGCAACAGAGATTAACTCTGTACAATTAATCATAATTATTTTTAAAGATTACTTGTAAAATTATGATGAACATAAAGGGGAAAGTAATTTTAACGTGAAATGGTTCAGGAAGCTGGTTCTTTTATTTAAAGAAAATTTAAGGTTTCTTTTAAAGCATAACTGTCTTTTTTTTCTATTTATTTTTGTATTAACGAAGAATAAACCAGTAAGAGTCTACTTTAATAATACAGTTTAGACAATGATAGTATATGCATGTAACTTTTAGGAGCTGTCTTTCACACATCCCTTGAGATTCCAAGAGCATTATATAGAAGCACCCAAATCTGCCAAATAGAACATCTTCGCCGCTAGAAAATATGTATGTCTTCAATGTACTTTTGTTGGGGGTTAGGATTTTTCCTTTTGTTTCTTTCTCTCATGGAATTTTGTCCTATCTCTTTCTAAGAGACAATAATGACCGATACTTAAGAGAGACAAAAGAAATGGTCAAGGTACAGGGAGGGTGCAACCCACAGACATTACAACTCCCCAGGTTCCAGCTGAACCACAAGGGCAGCCACAGCCAGCAGCAGTCACCCCTGTGCAAAGGAGGAAGTACAAAACCAAATCAGTACGCCCAGCTAGTGATGATGGGGAACCAGGGCCCTCCCAACCAGCAGGGGAGTCAGAGCCAGAAATCATCACAGAGTCCCTGTTGTATGACAGTCTCCGTAATATGCGCAAAGCCATTGCGCGACGGGGGCGTGAGCCTTATACGACCTGGCTACTTCGGGTTTGGGACCTCATGGGTACAAGCATGCAGCTGGATAGTGGCAAGGCAAGGTATTTGGGGTTCCTGACCCAGGACATGGGTATTGATCAGGTGTTTGTGAAGGAGCCAGGGCCCCTTTCTCTCTGGGAGTGGCTTTTAACAAGCGTAAGAGAGAGGTTTCTTCACAGAGACAGAATGCAGGATCACCATTGTAGAATGACCTGGAAGACCAAGGGGTCCAACAGCTGAGAGAAGTGGCAGTATTAGAGGTACTCTTTGAGAGGGATGGACAGCATAATAATGAGCCCGACCAAGTCAGGTGCACGGGGCAGACGCTGTGGAACTTGGCAAAGCTGGGGCCGCAGCAATACACCACCTTCATTGCCACGATTAATGCTGACAACAACCGAGAAACAATGGGCTCCATTGCCAGCCAGCTCAGGTATTATGAGAGTATGGTCAATGGCCCACCGAAGGCTCATGTCTCTGCTGTGGTTAGGGACCTCAAGGAAGAGTTTAAAGAGATTAGGGAGGTGAGGAAGAACAGTGTGGCACCAGTGCAAATCACAGGCTCCAATGTCAGAGCCTGATATACCCCAGCTAGAGAGAGAGAGGGCACACCCCACGAGCTAAGCTATGGTTTTTCCTGTGTGACCATGGGGAAGACATGAGAAGGTGGGATAGGAAACCCACTTCTGTCCTGGCAGCACGGGTACGAGAGCTAAAAGGGGAAAACACTAACCAAGGGGGTTCTGCTAAAGTGAAAGTAGCCTCTGCCTCCCGTGACCAAGCTGCCAGGTACTACAGAAGAGAAGATGATATGTCAGATCCCCTTGAAGGAATGTCTAGCATGTATGCCCAGAGAGGAAATGTTAACCAGGGCAAGGGGGCCCTGCCTCTAGCCAGGTAGAAGCATGGGAAAATCACTTCTTCTGGACAGTGTGGATCCAACGGCCTGGCACAGAAACACGAAGTGTTAGTCAATACTGGTGCGCAGTGTACTCTAATGCCATTGGGACATGTGGGGGCAGAACCTGTTTCTGTTGCTGGGGTGACATAGCAGTTGACCCTGTTGGAAGCTGAGGTGAGCCTGACCAGAAAGAAGTGGCAGAAATATCCAATTGTGACTGGCCCAGAGGCTCCGTGCCTTTTGGGCATTGACTTCCTCCAGAACGGCTACTACAAAGACCCGAAAGGACTCAGGTGGGCGTTTGGGATAGCCGCTGTGGAAGCAGAGGGCATTAGGCAATTGAACACCCTGCTTGGACTATCAGAGAGCCCATCTGTAGTTGGGCTCCTGAAGGTGGCAGAGCAACAAGTGCCAGTTGCCACCTCGACAGTGCACCGCCGGCAGTACCGGACAAATAGAGATGCTGTGATCCCCATCCACAAGATGATCCGCGAGCTGGAGAGCCAAGGGGTGGTCAGCAAGACCCACTCACCCTTCAACAGCCCCATCTGGCCAGTGCGCAAGTCTGATAGAGAATGGAGATTGACTGTGGACTATCGTGGCTTGAATGAAGTGACTCCACCGCTGAGCGCTGCCGTGCCGGGCATGCTGGAGCTCCATTACGAGCTGGAGTCCAAAGCAGCGAAGTGGTATGCCACTATTGACATTGCCAATGCATTTTTCTCCTCTGGCAGCAGAATGCAGGCCTCAGCTTGCCTTCACCTGGAGGGGCGTGCAGTACACCTGGAACTGACTGCCCCAGGGGTGGAAGCACAATCCCACCATCCGCCACGGACTGATCCAGACTGCACTGGAAAAGGGTGAGGCTCCAGAACATCTGCAGTACATCGATGACATCATCGTGTGGGGGAACACAGCAACAGAGGTATTTGAGAAAGGAGAGAAGATCATACAGATTCTCCTGGGGGCTGGCTTTGCCATCAAAAAGAGTAAAGTCAAGGGACCTGCCCGAGAGATCCAGTTCCTGGGGGTAAAGTGGCAAGATGGATGGCCACATTGCCCACCAAGGTCATCAGTAAGATCACTGTGACGTCCGAATCAACAAGAAGGAAATACAAGCTTTCCTAGGTGCCATAGGTTTCTGGAGAATGCACATCCCCAAGTACAGCCAGATTGTGAGCCCTCTCTACCTGGTGACCCACAAGAATGATTTCCACTGGGGCCCTGAACAGCAGCAAGCCTTCACCCAGATCAAGCAGGAGATCGCTCATGCAGTAGCCCTTGACCTAGTCAAGATGGGACCAGAAGCGAAGAATGTGCTCTACTCTTCAGCTGGGAACAATGGTCTGTCCTGGAGCCTTTGGCAGAAGGTGCCTGGTGAGACTTAGAGTCGACCACTGGGATTCTGGAGACAAAGTTACAGAAGGTCTGAAGCCAACACTACCGTGGTAGTACAAACTTATGCTGTAATAATGTATCATTACCAAATAAAAGCCTACATTATCATTAAAATCATCACTTGCTTAATGCAATTACAGTTGAATTCTTGACTGTAGGATTTAACGCTATGAGTTTCGAATTATGATCTAAAAGTTTTAGACTACGAGTGAGGGAGAGGCGGCCGAGCTCGCGCCACAGCGCCCCCTGCAGCCCGGGGGAATCATCGCACCCGCCCTGCCCGGCCGGGAGCCAACAGCGCCCCTGCTGGCTGTGAGCGTAACTGCACCGAAGGGGAAAGTGCCTGCGGCCCGGAGAGGCTGTGCTTGGGTCTCTGTTGTCTGTTTGTTGTTGCTGCTGCCGTTGTTGTTGTTTGTTTGTTTGTTTGCCTTGTTATACATCCTAGTAGAGAACTCTTATTCTTTTTCCCATATCTTTGCCTGAAAGCCCCTTAATTTCAAAGTTATAATAATTCAGACAGAAGGGAGTCATATTTGTTCCTGCCTTCCTTGGCAGACACCTGTCTTTAAAACCAAGACAACTTTTCCTGGAGGTTTGTCCTGCTACGCTTTTGGATTTGTCAAAAAAATAAATTTGCTAGAATTATCAGCAAGGAATTTGCTGGAAAATGTGTTATATTGTCATGGCTGTGTTTTTAGTGTTTTCCTTTCTTGCCTATGGCTTTAAGTTGGGAAAGACGATCCTGAAAGCACAGGCAAAGGCTCAAAATTAGGAGTGTAGAAAGCTAAACCCCAGCATCCAGGAGAGGATGGCAGAGGGCAGAGGGCTAGGTCTTTTCAGTACAGCCTTCCTGGGCAGAGGGCCCAGCCTGATGCCTTGGTGACTTCCCTGTCTTCTCCAGTAATCTTGAAAGAAAATTGTCAATGATGGCAGGGAGTTAGGGGGTAGTTGTTAAGGCTAAAGAAATAAAATTTTTTGTCATCTTAACATTTTGGATTTCACCAGGTTTTACCAGGGTAGCCTACAAGTTTGAGAGCCAGGACACACAGCTGGCTCTGCATTTCCATCTCCTCCAACGCAAAGGTCCTGGTAATTTCTAAGTCCCCAAACCTCACAGGTCCTCTTCATCTGGGCAAAGCAGAACCTTGTGTAACAGTCTGGTCAATACAGCCTCATCTCTTTATGTAACAGTGAGAATGCAATGATTACAAAACCCCTTAACAATCCGCAGCTCCTAATTCCCTGCTTTGTTCTTCATCCTTATTTAACAATCTTTGCTCGCTGAGGTCTCCCCCGCCCCACGACAAATGCCAGCTCTGTTTACTTATGAAACTTGTGAGTCTGGCCATAACCTGGAGGGTATCTGGAGCTCCGTCCAAACCCAAACTCCAATATCAGATCCTAGGGATGTATGAAAGTAACAGGGTTACAAGTAGCTTTTTATTTCTTCGATAATGCATATGCAACCTTTGAGGAACAGCTGAAAGTACTCAGAATCAAAAACAAACCAAGGACGGTTGGACTTGATGATCTTTGAGGCCTTTTCCAGCCTACATGATTGCATCATTCTCTGATTCCATGAAATGAGGGAAGATGAAATGGAGTGAAATCCTCCTTTAGGTTTCTGAGGGCACAGAAAGCAATGCTATATTTGAAATCAAGCTCAGAGAGAAAGAAAGAAGCACATAGCATTAGCTATAAATTTCACAGTTATTCTGAGCTGTTCGACCCATGCCTCCTCCCTCTGCCTTAAGAGGTTTAAGGACTATTCTGAAAGACAGGCAGTTGGGAAGGAAGGTGGCTTAATGACCTAAGCCCTAGGTTTGAAATACCTGGACCATCTATGTTTGCACACTTATTAATCCCGATAAACAAGTTGAGCTATTCTCCTGCTGTCAGATTGAGTTTAGAGATTTTTCAGGAGCAAATTTTGGAAATAAGACACTGCTTATTGTGTACAGACTCTTGGTAGAGCCCACAGTGGTCTAAGAAAGATGATGAATTCGCTCACCATAGGGTTTTGCAGGGACGGAAACTGTCCCTTTCCACAAGCGTGGCCACAGCATGTGGTGGGAGATGGCTGACTATCCTTGTAACATTGTCATTGCCAGGAAATCACTCTCAGGGAAAAGCTAGGCAGCCAAAACACCAAGTTCAGATCACACCGGCACAACCTCAGATAACTGTGCTGTTTCAGATCACGTGTGTATTCATAGCTGACAAGTCAATTTTTTTTAATCTCTGTAGTTTGAAGTCCTAAGAGTTTTTTAAGGATCTGTGAAGATTAGCAGTGCTGTTCTGGGAGCCAAAGGGTAATGCCCTCCTACAGCTCCAGGGATGGGGTATTAACGGCTGTTGTATAATGTGGCAGTCCCTCACCGCCCAGCTTTGCCCCGGGGGACACACATCTCTGTCCTCACCAAATAATGGCGAGCAGCCTCCAGCAAAGGCACATAGACTGACAGCCTGAAGCAAAAACCTCTCAGAAAAAGACAAAATTAAATTTCTTTTTCCTCAGGAGATCCAGTAGATAATGAAAAACTGAAATGGGCTCTGGGCCCCTAGGCAGTCATGGCTGGTAGTGCCCTGAGGACCAGTTTCATATCATCAGCAAGCTCTCCTTCCAGTTTTGGAGCCTTCTTTTGTCTTCATTGTGTGAATCAATCTGTTGCAAGCAGCTTAAAAGATCACTCATCAGTGAAAGCAAAAACAACTTACAAAAGCACAGTATCAAAGGGCACAAACAGATGCACGACCCTAATGTGTCCTTAAACTTCTAGTTCATCCAGTCAAGCTGTTAAAAGAATAAAAATAGGTCTACACTTTAATTAAGCCTACTATGTATAGAAGTACAGAAGAGTGTGGGGCATGTAAAAGAAATTTTGAACCCATTTTTTTTTTGGTATCTCTCCAGCCCACTCCTCAGAACCACATTAGGAGATTTCTGTCCCTCTATTTAACACCATATCCCCAAGGGTACCCTGTGAACTGACTCCACGTGCCTCTGTTCATTTGGGCAGGGGAGGGTGCAGGACTTCACCATCCCTACAGGTGCCAATGGCAATGTGCTGCAGACAAGAAAGGCAGAGCCAGCACCATACAGACATGGAAAAGAAACCTTCACACAGAACAAATCCATCACCCAAATTTGTCCTGTATCCTAAGCTGATGAATAAGCAGGTTTCATTAGCATTAATTCCATTTAATAAAAATATTACAAATATGCCTTTTGACAATTACAGAGTAAACCATCAAAAGTAAATAATTTATATTTTCTGCCACTGGTAATCAGCTCTGCTTATTATGTTGTTGGGCATTTTTTAAAAAAATATTTTATTATTCTTATGGTAGCCCTTTGTTTGTGAATTAATGGCTTCCTAACAGGCAACAGAGATGTTACTGTGAATGCTGCAGAGAGGTGTTTTACAGAGCCCAGAGACACATAAGGACCCACCTAGGTACTTGTATTGAGAATGAGTATGGAGCAGCAGATGGGTAAATCAGCACAGCAGTATTCTTTTAATAACATCATAACACATTTATTGCATTATTTGTTGTACTCACAGAACCACTGGATGATCTTCATAGGTTACTGTTATGATGTTTTTCGTTTAATGCAGTGTTTTGGGATGCTACTATAAAAAGTGCAGTATTTCTGTTTATCTCAGAAAATTCTGTATATGTGCAACAAGATCACTGTAGCGCTCTGCATCCCATAAATGTTTCCTTTTTTACCTACAATGCATGTTTTTTGGTGTAGAAAGGAAAACTGTACATTTCTCATCAATGCTTTTATGAAATGCTTCTGGGTCCACATCAAGTAGACAAACATGTCTACCTTCTCAGTATTTCTATTCCTGAGAAATAGAAACTGGCTGCTGGCTACCATGTCACCAGTAGTTTTTGCATGACCACAGAAAGCGGCGAGGGCTTTCCTGATGACTACAATTTCTCCCAGGCGTTTTTCAGAGGTGCAAGTTTTTTTGACCCTGGCCTTCAGCCCCTTCCTGTTTGGGACAGGCCATATAATTCACCAGACCAGAATTACATACCCAAATACATTAGGCTAGTTATTACATTGTCCAAACTTCTGATGTCTCATCAGAGCAACAATAGTGACACCAAGATGTAGAAATGAAGCAAACAAAATAATATTTTCCAAAATCCCAAGTGAAATGTAAGGGAGAAAGAAAGAAAATTAATCTGGCCATGGATATCCGGCAATCCTAAAATTAATTTGTAGTTGCAATAAGCAGTGTGAAATGCAGTAAAAGAGCAGGAATGTGAAATGCATTTAACCATGTTCTTAATAGATATATCAAATCAGATGATGGAAATGTAATCAGCAAAATACATTTTGCCCTCCAGTAAAATACTTTATGAGATCCTTCTTGAAATAATACTTGCAAAATGGAAATTTAAGTGAGTGTGCCTAAAAGAAGATTAAGTTTGTGGTGCATCATATGTCATTTTTGGTGAAGCATCTGCTTTTAATACTGGGCCTAATTTTGTTTGAAAATTATATGTAGTTACTGTCAAATTTCATTTAACCTTAAACAGTGGTTGAATGGTGTCTTTGCTGCATTTGCTTGTGACTGCAATTAGAGTAAAACAAGCAACCACCAGAGAACCTGCAGAGGGTCTGTGAGGCAATGGTCAGGCTGCACAAGTTACGCACACGCCATTTCTGCATGAACGCTGAATCCAGTGTGTTTGAATACATTGGATTTATCTCTTAGGTGCCACTCTGCTGATCAGCCTTGCACAGAAATCAAAACAAGCACTACAAGGGGCTCCCAGGAGCTCTGACCCAGCTCAGCATCATGAGGGCACAATTGTGAGCAATCCAAAAAGAGAATGAAGAAAAGAAAAAAAAGATGGACCCATATTTAAAATTATATATTCAGTCTTTGAGAACCCAAATTCACTTCTACAATCTATTGTGATTGAATCTAGGCAGGTAGATGTGTGGGGATGGTTTCAGGCATTTTGGTTTGTTTTCAATAGAGGGTTGGTTAGCAGAGCCCTCAATTTCAGTATATTCCAGCCATTATAAATTCCTGTTTGTTGTCGTTCTTTGCATGCTCACATGTTTGGTTCCTTGTCACAAAAATATACTGATAGTGCCTGAAGGTCTTCAAAAGACATGTAAGGTGTGGCACTTATGGACACAGTCTAGTGATGGACGCGGCAGCTCTGGTTGGACCTGATGACCTTAAGGGTCTTTTCCAACCTAAATGATTTTAGGATTCTGATTCTGGCAATGAGTCGAACTGCATCCTTAAAGGTCTTCTTCTCCTGAAGTACAATATTGAGGACTGATTAATGCCTGCTGATTGTAAACCTCAACTGGCAAGATGTGTGTTGATACAGGACAATAAAACTAACATGCTAAACCTACTCGATACCCATCCAACCTTCTCTTTTCAGTCAAAGGCCATCTGAAACTGACAACAGTCTTTCCAAGGTTCTCCGAGCAACTGGATTCTGACCAACGTAAAGATCACAAGACTAAATTTACCAGCTGTTAATTCTTTTTGTATGCACATGAGAAACAGTTGGAGCAAGTATGCTCCAAATTCAGCAACTGTTTCTTCCATCCTAACCACATTTTTACAGAAACAGAAGAAACTGACTATGGAGGTCTTGACAGTTTTCTCTCAGTAGCTTGAGCAAAGGAGTCGTAAAATAAAGAATTAAATCAATCTGAAATGTTCTCTGCCTATGAATATACCCAATCCTCAATATTTAGAGACTAATTTATGACTTGAAGGCTTTATATCCCATGCAAAATGTTCATCAAAGAGATTTGATGTTTATTTGGATAAACCACAGTACTCAGGGTCCATGCCAGAATATTGGTTACAATCTCAAAACACTTATTGCACGATCTCTCAGATGAATAACACATGGAACAGCCCTGTGGCACTGGAAATCATACATAGTTCTGCAGCATAGATGTAAACAACTCCACTGCAGCTATCTCATTAGTCCCAAACCAGGTATCTCAGACTCCTGATGTCTGATCCTTCTTCACGTGGCAGTCTGCCACAAAACTGTTTCTTTTACTCTTAAAAACTGTCAATAACAATTACTCAGAACAGATATTCCCCTGATTTCCATTACCCCCACATTTCAGGGGAGAACAAAACTGTCTTTCCTAACACCTCTTCCTATAGTTCTTTCAGTTGAGTGCATCCTTTTATCCTTTCTTAATACCACAGGAGATTTCTAGGTTAAGGTGCTTCATAAATCAATGTGTATTGTAGGGAATTTGATGACCTGTTTCTGTGCAATTGCCAGAAAGAACAGAAAACCAATGTTGTTAAATAGCTGTGTTTTTTTCTCTCCCTCTCTCTTCCTTAGGACGGATTTATAGACTTCTTGGAGTTCATAGCTGCAATAAATTTGGTTATACGAGGGAAAATTGACCAAAAATTGAAATGGTATTTCAAGCTATATGATGCTGATGGAAACGGATGCATTGACAAAAAGGAACTATTAAGCATATTCAGGGTAAGCAAGCTATGACCAATAGCAAGGGCATCTGATATAGTGCATTGGCCCTGAAACAGAGGTTCATCATGTGCTGTAAATGGATTGTCTGTACCTCATCTATTGTTTTACAGCTGGAGAAACAGAATTAACAGTGGCTAGTAGTGACACTCCTGACATCAGTTTCTTCCTTATTGAACATATCTAAGTAGTATTTTACTTTAACCCACAGTTCTACAGATAAAATACTAAAAGTGAAACCCTGTAGAAACAGTAGAGACATTACTGTGATAAACTATACTACAAGGCAGGGTAGAACTGTAGCAGCATAATGAATAAAACAGATGGTTACAAGTACATGTGCCAGTCTATCGTGGAAAACTGGCTTCTCAAACTGAACTTGCAGCAAGAAAAATATAGATGTCATCAAATTATTACAATATTTTAATTTTTTAGAAAGCTTTTAGATTTGTTCACTACAAATGCCATTACCCCTGTTTTAAAACAAAATCATAGAAATATAATTTTACTATTAAATCACACAGCGACATTTGGATAAAAGTACTTTCAAAATTTTGCAGAAAATGGGTCCACTTCAAACCCATAAAACTTAAGAAGTACAATTCTTTCTTTTAAATTATCTTCATAATTTTTAACTTGCTCTAATGAAATAACATTGTGCTCTTCATTAACTGCTTTCATCCAAAAGGTAGGCTAGGGCTCCTTACAAACATATATGACTGAATACTGCTCCCTAAATGTACAGGGCTCACTACAGATCAAAGTTGTGCTGCAGGGAGCATCAAACCTAAATAGAGTTTTAATTTCATAACAAATAAGGAACATACTTTTCCTGGATTCTGCATTACTGCTGGTGCCAAGCCAGTCACTGTTAGACTTTGAATAGCTGCTGCCAAAACTAAAAGGAACTGGAGCCAGATGGAGCTATCAGGTCAAACAAATAAAGCTGATCACCTAAAGAGCAGCTTTCTAAAGGTAGAAGGAGAGGCTGAATCTTCCAGATTTCTCCTTTGAGACTAATGAAATCTTTCTTTTGCATACATTCTCCACTAATTTTCACCCAGAGCCAATGAGTCAACAACGTTTTGTCTGGGGCTTTATATAGGATAAGAATTAATATTAAATTCCTTTCAATGTAAAGAAGATTTCTTTTTCAACTTACCTGGTCTTAAAACCAGTTTAAACCTCTGTGTGTTTTCATGTCTCTTGGAGTATAAGAACTTTGACTTAAACCTGCCTAAGTATTTGACCTAGACTAGATAAAATATGGTGGGCTCTAAAAGAAAAAGAAAAACAAACAGGCTCGCAGCCATTAAGGGGTGCCCAGCTTATAATAAGCATCAGCAAACAAGGGCTTGTCCTCATATCTGAGACATTAATTTAGAAACACAGAAGTCCTATTAAAATTAAATCTGTCTCTACAGCTATGCAAACTATGGACCAGCATATCACTATCAACCATCAAAATTCCTTCCAGATAGCTATACACCCTTTCCATGCCCAGTATTTTACTATTTTGCTATTTAAGGGGATTCTGTGGTAGTCAGTGACTCAAATACTTCAGGAACCACTGCTTTACTCTTTTCACTGCAATAAATTTAACTGCGGAAGGGATACAACTTTCTACTGAAGACTGAAGGAGGGTCAGACACATAAACCACTAAAAGTACCTAAAGTACAAATTAGTAATAGAAACAAGTTTATTTAACTATTTATGTAAAATTCTTGCTGCATTTTGAAACAGACAATAATTTGGGACATTGGGGGGGTGTGGATTTTTATGGTCTTATTTGGTTACTTATTTGGTCTTATTAAGGTTACTTTTATAAAAAGCTGAAAAGCAAAGCAAAGACAGTGACAGTCAAGAATTCCACATCAGTGCTGAATAGGTTTAACTCACATTGTTTTAAAATATAACGAAGTCTAATATAATATTAGGAAAGAGACACCAAAAGAAACAAGAGGCACATACAGTGACTTATCTTACAAAACACAGTTCACCTCAAGATAATTCAAGTGGAGAAAAACAAATTCTATAGTGTGCCCATTGTATGGTGTATATGCATGTTTATATATGCACATATTTTCCCAGTCAATGGGATACAATTTTGCACAAACATACATTTATACCTTTACTCCAAATATTGAGTCCTTTTGTCACCAAAAAAAAAAAAAAAAGCAGAAGGGTTGGTTTGGTTTTCTTAACTTCTCTGGAGGACAAGTAAACTCTGCCAACTTCCAGGGCTGCTGGTCTGACTTTATTTGTGATTTCTAAGTAAAACATGTCTTAATAGAAAAATGACTTTGGCTTTCTCTGCATGTGCTTTCAGCTGGGAAAAACAATACTGCATTTAAATCACACAGACTATAGGGCACTCTCTGAAGGCACAGAACTCTCTAGTGCCAGATAAAAATGCTGATGTGGAATCTAAAGCGTATTAGAGAGCAGAGGTACTACACGGCTCTTCAGACCTTCAGAGATATGCAAATTAGTCTGTAATCTCCAGGCTGTGTTATGTTAATTAAATTTCCCATCCTCATTACTGAAGATTTACATGAAATAACTATTTATTTAGTGATTTTTTGAAAGGGTTGGTGAACTAAAGAGTTGCATTTCAAGTACTGCTACTGTCAGTGTATTGTTTTCACAACTTGATGGAAAAAACTCTGAACGAGCTTCCTGTGTTTCTGCCCTCAGGCTATCCAGGCTATTAATGGTTGCACCAACATGAGTGCTGAAGAATTCACAAACATGATATTTCAGAAGATAGATGTGAACAATGACGGTAAGAATCTAGGTTTTGTTGGCATTGGCAGGGACACCTCTGCAAGAAGGGATTTGAAGATGCAACTAAAGGACTGACTGGTTTAAATAACTGAAATTCTGAATCTGTTCTTCTTTGTCCTTATTACTTCAGCTTTACAGTGAAGTGTAAATCAACTGACATAGGAATTACATGCAGTAAGGGCTAAAACAGAGGTCTTGCACTGTTCATCCAAAATTCCAGTTCTCTGGTTGCACAGCAAAATGAAAGCATGATTGGTGGGGGGGGAGTAATATATTTGTGTTGGTCTAATTTATTAAAACCATTTAGAAAAATAACTAAGATGCATGGTTGCACATGCTCCAGCATGTTCTAAAGATTGGTCAGCATATCGGATGTTCCTTGAAGGCTGACTGTCAACACTGCTAAGACACATGCTTCTGTTTCTTCCTCAAGATACTTGATCAAGCCAATTGGACTTGCATTTGGAAACTAAAACTTAATTTCACTGCTTCAGAGTTGTTTCTAATTGAAAACTTGTTACAGATGAATGTCCCCCCTCATACTTCCAATCATGAAGATCCTCCTTCCACTGGCAATGTTTTACACCAATTGCTGTGATCATTGATAAATCAGGAATATTAGGAAAGAAAGACAGAGTGAAGCCAGGTCACAGACAGGAATTTTCGGCAGTTTGGCAGAGGGAGGGGCATTTTTATGGTCTTATTTAGTATATTGAGGTTAATCTTTTAAACAGTTTATTGCAACGTACAATCAGAGTATGAACAGTGGTCTTGTGATACATGTGGAGGATGCACTAGCGGAGGATGTTTTTGACCCACGTCCTTGGCCCTCCCTTTGGGTGAAGACAAATTTTGGAAGGAGTCCAAGTAACGCAGCCAAAATCTAGCCCAAATTCTACAATTATTCACTGTTTTGGCCACACATTCACTGCAAGTAATAATTGTATCTGAGCTAGACCATCAGCTGAAAAAATAACTTTTGTGTCATACATTTTAGCAAGGCAAAGCCAGCACATGACATATTCAGGATTATCTTCATAGTGGTTCCCTTTCAAACTGTTTCCCACAGTTTCTTAGTTTTTTAATTGCTGGAAATCAACAGGACTAGCTCAACCAGAGGAATGGGTCAAGTTTTACCAAGTTTAGCTTCAACTATGCTACCTCCCTGTAGCCTATTAAAGAAAAGTGCAAATAGACAAATATATTGCAAAGTCCTTCCTTACATTAATATACAATAAATAATCCCATGTGTTGTAAAGAACAATTTGTCAAACAATCTCCTGTTGGTTTTGCAATTTATTTTCATTATCTCATGGAAATCTGAGGCCTATCACAGCAGCAATGAGTCTGGGCCTGCCAGTGTAACCACATCTGGCAACTGCAGTGTGGTTCGTATGCCTGCACATGGCTATTGGTACTTCAAAATGTTCAGCTTGGGATCCAGAGGAGGGAATCCAAGACCAGTTGACCTGAATAAGCAGGAAAATGGTGCAGCATGTCCACGTGATGAGGCCAGGAACCCCATCTACCCAAAGACCTATGTCAAAGGCAACACAGAGAGAAGGAGAGGGGGACTAAGAGGAGTGCCTGGGATAGGAGGAGAGTTCAGAGGAAGTGAGCGGATGAGTGGCAAAGCAGGATGGTGCATGCAAGTGTACAGAGATAGCTTGTTCTGTCTCTGCTTGTGGAATGATTATATAAGGCCACAGATATGGAAAAAAGAAGTATAAACTTCCTCAGGGCTCTGCAGACCAGCTCCTGGAGAGGGTCTTAGTCCTTTCAGTGAAGCCTAAGAACCAGGACTTCTGTCAAATGATGACTTTCCTCTTTAAATGAGCCTGTCACCAGTGTAGCAAGCACATATGTGACTAAACAGAAAGCAACCTTTACTGACCATGGCTAGAAAGTGGTTTTCACATTTTTCAAATGCTGATCATTTTCCTTTTTCATATCAAATGAAGTTTCCAAGGCTGCTACGGACAAAAACCAAGACACAAAAAAAAAAACCCTACAGGGAGTACTTAAACCTGAAAACAGCTGAAAGTCAGCTAGCTAAGCATTCACCAGACATGCACACGACTTGAATTGCTGCTCCCCTGCACCCTGGGGCCCTAACTCACCCAGCTATTTTCCTCTTCGCCTAGCCCTTGTCATTTCTTATTTTACTGAGAAACCATTCATTGTTGTGAATTTAACAAGAAACTTTAAACTATTCTCAGAGGAAAGAATCTGGCTCTTCTTTTTAAACCAAGCTTTATTTCTCCTCTCAAAGTAAAGCAGTATCACTGAAATAACCCCTGGACAGAGAATAGTGTACATTTCTGTGTACTATGTAAAGAGACACATGCCTAGAACTGGCCTTTGCTGACAGGGAAAAGAGCGGGAAAAGAGCAGGGAAAGAGGAATAACACTAAACAATATCCCTACTCTTCAATTAAAGAGATTCTATTGTTTTTTTGGAACTTCCAAGTTATTAGCAGATTTTGATATGAGCCCAAAAAATCACACTCTAAATGGTCATTTCAGTTCCTTGGAAGAATTTATCTATCAAACCACATAGCTGATTATTTTTTTTTTTTGCTACATCTGATCATGGCTCTAAATAATCCTAGGAGTCAACACAGGGACTATGCCCAGTAATCCTTAGCCAACTAGACCCTAGTATCTGCTAAAACTGTAAGATAAATTCTGGTTAGCTCAGAGAGAAGTGGCCAGTACATCTAAATTCAGCCCTGGTACAGGCTTCATTGGTGCCCCTTTACACAAATTTATGAACACTTATAATTGTCTCAGACTTCATTGAAAGCTGTGTTTGAGCTGCTTTAACAGAAAAACAAGTGATTCTGAGTTCTAGGACCTGACTGATGCAAAGTGAGAAAACATCAGCAAACACTCTACCTGCATTTTTCTATCAGCAACTTTCATAAGGGATTCAATCTGGCATGAATGGTCTTGTGTTGGCTGGAGAGATTGCTGGGTTTCTCAGTTTCTAAGGAGTATCTGACTTTCTTTTAGGGGAACTGACTTTAGAAGAGTTTATCAATGGTGTGGAAAAAGACGAGGACCTAATGGAACTGATTACGAAAAGTTTTGACCTTTCCAACGTACTCAAAGTCATACAGAACGGCAGGAGAAACAGTGTCTGAAGGATCCAGTCATGGAAGTGGTCTCTGTGTCATCATTTCAAGGAAGAAAATATTTGATATATTCAGAGAGCTTGATGTTGTCAAAGCCTGCCCAGGCAATACTGAGCAGCCTTCTCCAGGAGTAACAATTTTCACTCTTCATATATCTCCTTTTATTTTCTTTATTCTTTCCCTTGCTGATGACTGTGGCAGCCACAGGGAAAAAAAACTTTGCCTGCATATAATAGAAAAGGTATTTGATGCAGTAAAAGTAACTTATTTGGTCTGTATGAACATGTTGTGGTCAAACCCTGGCCAGCTGCTCACTTACTCCACTGGGATGGGGAAGAGAATTGGAAGAGTGAAAGTAAGATAACTTGTGGGCTGAGATAAAGACAGTTTAATACAGAAAGAAAAGGCACGCAAAGTAGAGCAAGGAATTTATTCACCATTTCCTACAGGCAGGCAGATGTCCAGCCATCTCCATGGAAAGCATGGATCCATCAAGCATAAGGGTGACTTGAGAAGACAAATGCCATCACTTTGAACATCCCCTCCCTTCCTTCTTCTCACACAGCAGAGCATGACTCCATATAGTGTGGGATATCCTTGTGGTCACTCGGGGTCAGCTGTCCTGGCTCTGTCTCCTCACAACTCCTTGTGCACCCCCAGCCCACTCTGTGGTGGGGTGGGGTGAGAGGCAGAAAAGGACTTGTCACTGTGCAAGTGCTTCTCAGCGGTAATAAAAACATCTTTGTGTTATCAATATGGTTTTGGTCACAAATCCAAAATACAGCCTCATACCAGCTACTACAAAGAAAATTACCACTATCCAAACTGAAACCAGCACATTCTCTTGTATTCAGATTAATCAATAAAATAATGAAAATAACACAAACTGCAACTTTTCTAGAAGACGCAAAGTTAATAATTTTTTTCTTTTAATAATGTGTTCTTTAACCTACTATCTAAAGTGTGGGCACAAACTTTTAGGTAGGACTGGGTTCTATCCAGATCAATTAAGAACAAAGCCTGCTTTGTATTAGCCTAACATTTGCTCTAATCAGTATTCGAAGTTGGATTAAGTTCTCTGGGAAAGACTTCAGTTAGCTTAATATTCCCAAGATGTGTATCCTCCTTAACAAGCTCTCTACTACTCTCGATTTTATAACATTTGTAAATTAAATTAATGTGATATTTTGATGGTTTTTTTCCTGGGGTCAGCCACTGTTCTTTCATAAAAGTGCTGGAATTAAATTCTGTTATCTTTGTAAAGCAAAATTAGAAGTTCAAAGAATAGCAAAAACCGAATCATTCTGTAAGCACTCCCAGAGATTTGTGTCCTTTGACTTGTATGTCCTCCTTTGCAAAACAGTGTTTTTACTGAACTCTTTGCCTTGGCTGCATGAGACAAAAGGTAAGAGGTGTAGGGTAACTTGTACTTCTGCAAAACAGACAGCCTTTCCTTGACTAATTTAGGTCTGGTTGCCCTGCCCAAATACCTGGGTGAAAGCTTTCAGCAATTGAGTCTTTCAGAGACTTCTACCTCCTATTAAACTGGCTCGCAATTATCTCTGAAGGTGGTAGCTAGGAGTGCAGGGAAGGCGTTTGCAGTTGGCATGATCACATACTCTTCTTTTTTATTAGGAAACCAGGCTCAAAACAACACAACCTCACTTTGTAAATAACAAGATTAATTCTTTGAGCTGAAATGGAATGGCACAAAATGTCTGCAAACGGAAAACTATAATTCTTTCTGGTTCTATCAGGACTGGTTCTCTCTCAAGTCTGTAACAAGTTTTATCCAATTACTATATTATATCATAAGACTAAGTTCTCCTTGCCTGACAATGCACTGCAGGGATCACACTAATACTAATTATTGTTAGAAACATCAGAATTATGCAAAATAATTTGTGCAAGAATTGGTGCAGGTTGAACACAACAGTTATTAAGACACAATACAAAAGTGGTTTTCTTCCAAATTCACTGCAAATCCATGTCCATTTGCACATGAAATGTATTCCATCATCTACAATTATCCCAGGTTCTGGCTGATCAACGGAATAGAGAAAGAATATGCAACATGCATCACTTGACATTATAAACAGTTCTGACATCACAGTTCTGACATTTGAATCTTTTATATCCTTAATAAAAAAAAAATTAAAAATAAAATTATGTATAAGATTGCTGGTGCTTTGAATTTTAAGTTCTTCTATTTATTCATCTCTGACACATAAATATGCCACTCTCAGTTTTCTCACATCCAGACTTCAGAAAGCCACTTTTCTTAGTCTAATGGTTTTTTTATTTAAAACCTAGGAGGGCGGTGTCCTTCAGAACTGGCTTTACAATATTTAAAATAAAATGATCCAGTCTAAGCAGATTGGGCATATGGAAACAGCTGTGTTTGGGATTTATGGTTTTAAGCTAATGAAGTGATAGCCTTGGAAAAATAACTACTATCTATGTACACTGACTCCTTTTTTTTATAAGTCAATTTTAAAAATACTATTTCCATTTAAATTCTCCTAATTTTTCTGCATATCTGTGATTATATGAAGTGAATTACCAGTTCAGGGAGAGTTTTGTGTTGCATTAAAAAACAATGTGTGTAAGGAAATTCTTGGCCTCATTTTGTTAGACTAAATTAGGAAGGTGTAGTTGAAATGCTCATTTCCTACACTAATCTAAAATCATTTAGCAGAAACCTGCATAATTAAGAAGCGAGTATCTGTGTATTTTAAAGTAAACACTGTGGCACATAATTTCAAAAATTATTTATCTACAGTAACTCCACATGTTTGCGATTATACATAAGATTCTATCCTTTTTTTTTTTTTTGTAACTTATTAACATACATTTCCTTTGATGACTTAAACACAATTTGATAAACATCTGCTTGAAATAAATGTGATATGGCCATAACTTCTATCAAAACTTGTCAGCTGCTCATCAAGTGTATCAGTGAAATCAGGTGACACATGGAAAACCTGTCAAGTTTCCCAAAACCTTGTTCTAAAACAACATGAAGCTGCAACTCATTGTTCTGGAGGTGATTTGCAGTCACAGAGGTATACTGTAAGTTGACGCGACTATCAGAATGCCTACTGCTGTTTGAATAGAGAGGAGAAAAGGAAAAAGAAAGCCCAGTGTGAATGTATGTTACATACACATCTTAGCAAACTCTTCAGTGGTTTAGGGCATTGCTGACCTGATGATCCTGAGGGCTGCTTGAGCCCACTGGGTGCTTTTGCTTAGAAGCCCTGCACGAGAGAGAAAAGACATTATAGCACATGCTCTCAAGAAGCGTCTTTGTCAACAAGATTGATGCAGATGCCAGTTGTCAGTGTCTGGAGAAGCTGGGCTGCCTGCATCATCATCAGACTTTAATTAAAGACAGATGTGCACTGAGAACAGCTAATTGTTTTGTCAACATATTCACCTTGGAGAGAATCACAGGTTTCATAGTCTCTCTGTGTAGCTTGGCGACCTTTGCCAATCCACAGGATAACTGATAGTTTCTCTTCTAATAGAAGCTCTTTTAATACTGAAAAATCCTTATGACTTTATGTTTCATTGCAGCCAAACTGCTAGGGGTAATTAGCCTGGCAGTCTCCTTTTTCAAACAATTCCTAATTGTCATAAAACTACCTCCTTTTCTAGTTGCTCAATATGCTAAGAAAATAAATAGGTTTGTTTGGGTTTTTTTTTCCTGAGAATATGGAATATGGGAATTCAAAGGCACAAGCAAACTGCTTTCCTTGTAGATATGACATCAGCATTAACAGGCAGGATTAAACCTTATGCTACATTTATGCATTCATGACAAAGTGGGATAACAGCTTTCTGTGATGTGGAAGAGATCTCATAGCTGAATTTCATTTTTGCTCCTATGTAAGATTAACTGTACCATACAAACCGTTACAGCTAAAAACTCGGCTAAATACTCGAAGCTGGAGTTCCCTCCATGCAAGGGCGTATGTCCTTTTACTTGATAAAATTTTTCACATGGAGAGACTTCTAGAAGTCTTGCATGAATATAGATCTTGCTGAAGATATCAGGGAGGGATTTTAAAATTTATTTTGAAAACTTCTACTAAATACGGTAGAATATTCAGAGGACTGAGCAATCACCAACAATATGAAGTTTAACAAGGGCAAGTTCTGGGTTCTGCACCTGGATGTGGCAAACCTGGATGTAGGTACAGACTGGGGAATGAGATGCTGCAAAGCAGTGCCTTGCAAAGGGACCTGGGGGTGCTGGTTGATGGGAAGTTGAACATGGGTCAGCAGTGCCCTGGCAGCCTGGAGGGACATCCATGTCCTGGGGGGCATCAGGCCCAGCATCGCAAGCCAGGCAAGTGAGGGGATTGTCCCTCTCTGCTCTGCACTGGGGCGACCTCACCTCAAGTCCTGGGGGGAGCTTTGGGAGCCACAATAAAAGAAATATTAAAACTATCAGAGTGTCCAAAGGAGGGATTCGTGAAGCGCCTTGAGGGGAAACTGTCTGAGGAGCAGCTGAGGTCACTTGTTCTGCTCAGCCTGGAGAAGAGGGGAGATCTCACTGCAGCCCCAACTTCCTTGTGAGGGGAAGAGAAGGGGCAGGAACCAATCTTTTTTCTCTGGTAACAGCGGATAGGATCCAAAGGAATGGCCTTAAGTTGTGTCAGGGGTGGTTAAGATTGGATATTGGGAAAAGGTTCTTCCCCCAGAGGGTGGTCAGGCACTGGAACAGGCTTCTCAGGGAAGTGTGGTCACAGCACCAAGGCTGAGAGTTCAAGCAGCATTTGCACAATGCTCTCAGGCACAGGGTGTGACTCTTGGGGATGTCCTGTGCAGGGCCAGGAGCTGGACTTCAGCTTCTCGCATCATCGCTGGACTACATGGATCAACCTGAAAAGCGACATCTTCTGCTTAGGCCTGCAGTGATTTTTGCCTTACAGCAGCCATGCGAGAGTGGAGTCAGCCACCGAAGGTAACTTAGACAGTTAATGTAAAGGCGTTGCTGTATCACTACTTAATTTTTATTTCCACCTCCTCTGCCATAGAATCATGGAAGTGTTTGGGTTGAAAGGGACACCTTAGATCACCTAGTTCCAAATCCCCAGCCATGAACAGGGAACCTTCCACTAGGCCAGTTTACTCAGAGCCTCATCCAGCCTCGTCTTGAACACCTCCAAGGACAGGGAGTCCACAACATGTAAGAAAATTTAAGACACCTTGCTAGGCAGTTTTTAATGTGCTTAAAAACAACACTGTATTGAAACCACAACTTTTGCGTTGCTAAACCATCTGGCTCCAGTTTGAAAGTAAGGCCTGAATTTTTTGTCTCATTTCAAGCTGCACTGCTTACAAAAACTCATGTCCTGTGCAGAATACTGGAGACGCTGGGAGGGAGAACTGGATGGAGTCACAGAACACCCAAAAAGACCATAGCGGAAAAGAAGTAGGGTAAGAAACCTTAATAGGGAAAGGAGGTAGCAAAGATCAGGTCTCATCAAAGGAATATCATGATGTGACAATCTCTGTCCCTAAGGACAGACTTCTCTCCTTTCTAAAGGAAAGTCTGAATGTCAAAGTATAGAAAAGAGGAAAAGGAAGAAGAAATTGAGGCTACGGAGAGGCATGTTCATGTTCTGCACCTCAGACAATACCTGACAAGTGCACAACAAAACCAGAAAGTATATAGTACTTAATCTGGGGGTCTGTCTGAAATTTGGATTTCCTTGCTGCCCTAATGGAACCAAAAACCTTCCAACAATGCACTGAAGGTAAAGTTCAAAAGAGGTCAGAAACATTAGCCTGTCATCTCTTTATCATCTTCTGCACAAAGGTACAAACTAAAATTGTCTTCTGAAATTTTCTAGCATTCAGAAGAAATCAGATTTGCAATATTACAAATAAACTATCTGAAATAGTTATAATCTGTCCAGCAGTTTCTTGTGCACTAGCACTGCACCTGATTTCTCAAATACCAAGGGAACTAACCATTCAAGATGTCTTCTGTTTATTCACTGAGAATGTTCAACAGCTCAATAAAACAAAGGTACTTTTCATTGTGCCTCTCTAGATTATTTTCATTAGCTGTGCAAGTTTGCAAGGTAGCAACCAATGTGTTGGCATGCAGAATTTTCCATGCTGTGGAAAACTGCTATTTATTTAGGAAGCACAGTAAATTCTTCATCACAAGTCACTACACGACCTCTGAATGGCAATTAGCAGCTGAGTCTGAGCAACTGACATAAAGAGAAAATGGTTAGTATTTTATTCTCCTATCCCATGAGCCATCTAGTAACTTGCATATATACAGCAATTATAGATGTTTTAAATTTCACCTTTCCTGGAAAACTCAAAGTACACTCAGAATGATAAATGAATATGAACTTATAGTCCATTTGCGGTCCCATATAAGTCAATGACCTCATTGATTGCAAATCAGAACATAATTTCTCCACTAACATCTAAAGAATAGATCAAATTCTTTATTTATTCACACTCTTATTAACCTTTTATGTAGCACTTATTAACTTTTTATGGAGCATTTTTATCAACCTTGTATGTATTTCTGTGGGCTGCTGCTGAAGGATGTAGGGAAGGAATGAAATAAGTATCTTGAAAACACTTTTTAAAAACAAGTGATGTATTAGAATCATGATCATTTTCCTTTCAAAAACCAATGAAATATTCATGGAAAGGGTTGACACAGTTTTGAGGGTATCAAAAGAGACTAAACTCCCATCAAGCTTCAGGCACAGCTTTTCATTCTTACCATCCATTCACATGCCCCTTCCATCCTTGTTCCCAAAGCAATAAAAATTATGTGGGTTTTTTTCTTTTTTTTTTTTACATTTGCAGCATACCTCTGGCACTTAGCTTTAATGGTTTTGGACAATATTGGAAGAGTTTGCTCTTTTCCTTCTCTTTTTATTTAAACTACAAATATTTGACAAACTGCTTATATCCTGGAGGATTTCAAATCCCCTCAGATTTAAAACACAGCTCACTTTTAACAAGCTGCTAACAGAAGAAAAAGTTGAACATTTGCAATTAAACATGTTTTTATTGTTCTTATTATACTAAGTCGGCTCATATCAAAAGAGAATCTTTTTTCCCTTGTCCTCATTTATTTTTTAATTAGGTCAGTCTTCCCTTTCAAATCCTGTTCACCAGCTCAGCCTCTAATGGCAGTGTCAGTAAGCAATCAGCTTCTAGGAAAGAATATAATAATTCAGTCATCTTCTAAGTCATGAAAAAATACACAAAAAATACACCAAAAAAATCCAAGCTTTTTAAGGATCAATCAATTTTTTTCATTATCTAAGATGGTGAGATTCCCAAGTGCCCAAGTTAGGAACTGCTTTCTCTTAGCTCGTCAGTGGAAACAGGAATTTCTTGTAGTGGTAGATCAGCACACAAGACCCACCATCTTGAGAATATAAAAAAGTCAAGCAAAATAAACGCATAGTGTTGCTCCCCAAAAAGGGAAGCTCCCAGAAAGATGCATTCTGTCTGCCAGGGTTAGTAAATGCCTCAATTATAAATCTTAATTTGGTATTTCCTGGTGGTGTTGATTGTTGTAGAAAGCACATTTGTGCCCACTCAGACACAGGATGTGTTCTGCTGTCACCTTCACAGCCTCCTCTCTAG
Source organism: Oreocharis arfaki (assembly GCA_013398015.1). Lineage (NCBI taxonomy): Eukaryota > Metazoa > Chordata > Aves > Passeriformes > Paramythiidae > Oreocharis > Oreocharis arfaki. The sequence continues at coordinate 87,236 of VZRR01003628.1, read as the reverse complement.
AAAAGTGCCAAATGCTGCCACACCTTTGGAGAGAAGACAAATGGGCACAATAGGCAAGAAGCAATTGCCAGGACTAAAGGGAAGTGCTAATCAATGATCTTAAAACAGCCAAAAGGAGGACAGATGTGTAAGAAATTACTGTCCTGCAGGTATAAAAGCTAGGGGGTAACATTCCAACAAATCATACAATCACACAATCATGGAGTGGCTTGGATTGAAAGGGACCTTAAAGGTTACCTAGTTATAACCCTTCTACTGTGGGCAGGGACACCTCCCACCAGACCAAGTTGCACAAAGCCCCACCCAAGCTGGCCTTGAACACTTCCAGGGAAGTTCACAGCTTCTCTAGGCAACATGATCCAGAGTCTCACCACCCGCACAGAAAAAAAGTTCTTCTTAATATCTAATCTAAACCCGCCCTCTTTCAGTTTGAAGCCATTCCTCCTTGTCCTGTCACTACCTGCCCTTGTAAAAAGTCTCTCTTCATCTTTCTTGTAGGCACCCTTCAGGTACTGGAAAGCCACAATTAAGTCACCTCAAAGCCTTCTCTTCTCTAGGCTGAACAATCCCAATTGTCTCAGCCTTTCCCCTAGAAGATGTGATCCATCCCTTTAATGATCTTGGTGGCTCTTCTATAGACTCATTGATTGTTCACGTCTTTTCTCTTGTTCCCACTGTTTTGGTCTGCTTGTTGCTGAAGTGAGTTTCTTCCCCCTTCAAATCCTTTCTGCTTTCTTCTACTCGTCTAAAGCACTACTGCAAGATCAAGGGAGAGGGAATCAGACCCAGAGAACGAGCAGGAGGGGACAGACAAAAACGGCCTTTTGGCATCTGGGGAGTAGCTTTGTGATGGAGAAAACTTTTTACTTACATACATGCTACTTGCGCTGCTTGGCTTAATTTCTTTCATTTCTGCTTTGCATTAACATTCAAGGCACACTGAGAAAAAGAATCTTCTTTTTTGCTTAAGAGATATAATCAAGCATCCTTTCCTATATATCTAAAACAGAGACATCTGGAAATGAGAGCCATAGTGCAAGGAGGCCTTGTGACACTATTCCCAGGACAAGGCTCTACTAATCACTGAGAAGCATTTCACATGTTGTGGTAATTTGCAGTAAAAACTGCCACAGACGGTGTTAGTTAACTTTTGTGGAGTTTGTCAGATTAGTATTTGGCTACAAGTCTATCTCCACGTGTTTCTGTGATACCAAAAAGAGTGCAGAGATAGAGCAGCCCAGACAATCACAAATTTTTCTTAAAGGAGATTTTGTTGAGACTCATTATCACTACAATCTCTGTAGTAATATGGGGACCAGATACAGTGAGCTGTATAAATCCAGCTCTAATTTCCCTTCTATAAATAATCCTACTATATATCTGTAAATGATTCCTGATCAGCTGTTGCTCCACACGCTAGTAATCCATGTAATCTTTAAAAACACATAAGTAAAAGGTACAACCCCTTCACTAGCAGCTCCTTTGCTCCCTCCCAGCACCCAGCTCCTTGCTGAGATGATCTTACCCCCCCATCTCACAGTATAGGTCTGTGTTGACCTTATCAGACCTCCTCTAATCACAGAGAAATGTCTAAGAATATAAATGTTAACCTCATGCACCAAAAGAGTAAGGTAAAAAAGCAATACTTTTGTTTTCTTTCTAAATTATTTGATTTAATTGTAAAAAAAAAAAAAGGCAAACTGAATATTTAACTGAGCATATTGGGTTAAGTGATGGGGAGCACAACATTCATCTCATCAGAGCAGCACAATAAACACACGCAGAGTAAACTCAGAGTTACGCAATAGGTACTAGGGGTGCTGCATGATGTGAAGGACCATGATCTAACTGTAGACTGGGAAAGTGTCCTCAAATGGGGCATTTCCAAGCACAGGTTCTGCTAGGAAGCACTGTACCAGCTTGTGTAGCAGGTGTACAGCTGGAGATAGGAGTACTCTACTACGAATCCGCAAGTGTTAGATGCAGGACTGGACAAGGGAATGTAGGCAAGGTGTCTCAGGACACAATAGCTCTGCAGAGTCCTGTGTTCTGGACTTCCTACTTTGACTGTTTCCTTCCCAGATAGATAAGAAGAATTAGTTCATAACTTTTTGTCGGTTTTGTGTTGCTTAATGGTTTTTTAATGGTTTTTTTCTCAAGTAGGGAGATGCTGTTCCTTCTTCTTGCCTTGAGAAAAGAGCCTCCAGGCATCCACACTGTGTGCATTTGTTGATGGCTCAAGGAGGTTTTCAACGCTTTCCTCTTGACCTTGCTCTTAATTGTATCTATCTGCACCCAAGTTACCCCTACCAAGGCATCACAGGTTTTTATTTTCTACCTAGCACTTGCTACCAGGTCTTTTATCCCTTTTGATTTTTTTTTTTTTTTTGCACACAAATTCTTCAGCCACCTTCACACAGACTCCATCTTAATTTTAAAGTATTCTGCATGTATGAAATTTCCTTCCACTTTCTTGAAGAGATCTCACAGAAGAAGGCAACTGAGGGGTGGGGGCAGAAAGAGGAAGAACAGAAATTCAGAACTCCATGCACCAATGCAACTTTCTTTTGCATCTCAGAAGTAACAGGCCAGACAAAGAAAATTGAAGCCTGTGAGTCCAGACAGGTTTAACTCCTCATTCCGCAGTTCACAGCCATCAGGAGTCAGAGCTCCGAGACAATCAGGACACATCTGTAAAGCTGTGCTGCCCACTGACCTTGTAGCCATGAATTCTTACAAGCTTTGCAGAGGGAGAAGGATGCACAGCACAACCTTTTTGGGGTAAGATATAAGTCAATTTTACAACACATAGGTGTACATGCCACATAACTCTGACTTAGCCAGGTATCTGCTGTACAAGAATCCCTGAGATCACAGCAGCATGTTTGAGGACTTCCTGGTGTGTAGAGATGGTGCCCATGCCCTGTGTAGCCCTACCATCCTTGCTAATGCTGCAGTCTCAGTTATTTGGAAGCCACTGAGATACCCCTGCCCTGGCTGCATTCACATTTCCCTTTGCAGGGCAGACCCAGCAACACCTGACTTCCATAAAGACTGCTATAGATGTAAGAGAAGCAGAGGATTGAAAGGGAAAAGGAAATATTAGCTCAGACATAGCTCTATTTTGATTTTGCTCTCCACAGCAGTGAGCTCAGCTTAGAAAGGTTTAAGCCCTCACAACCACAGCCCAGAAAAACAATTTCCTGTTTTCTCCTGGCAAACACTAACTTCTGCTCTTTAACCCCACACAGCCTCTATAACCAGACACTGCCACAGCACTCGTACCACTCTGAGCATGGCCTTTCACTCTCTGCATACAGTAGTTCTCTCAGGCAACTGTAAATGTTTATGAGCAGTTTTCTAATAAAGACATAGACACATCCTTGGAAAGAAACCAAACTTTTCTAGCTGAGGAATCATTATAATTTCATCTGATTTGAGGGACCAGGCATAAGTTGTTCAATCACGAAGACCAAATATTTATTCTGACCACTTCAAAAATACCTTGCGGGCTAACGTTGCCTTGCCCAGCTCTTTGTTAAACAATTGCAAATGAGAAACATTCAAGAAATCACAGCTTGTTTGTGCGTAATTTGTACACTTGGTGCAGTAAGTGCCATGTATCTCAGCTAAATCACTTGCAACGAATAATTCCACTATTCAGCACAGATGCTAAGCATTGGAAGTTTACAGAACATTATGGAAATATATCTTCCATCCTCAGGAGATGGGAGAATTTTAATTCCTGGCACTAAAGGCAGGCTTGAATGAGAATATGATTAAACTTTTATAACTACTCAATGTTTTCTTGGCTCAATCAATATTCTTTTCAATAAACCCTTGGCCTGTTTCGGAAACACTGCCAATATTTGTTGTTCAGTAAATGGGGTTTTATTCTTCATTCCCGCTGATCTGATCAACAGAATGACATTGATCACAATGAGTGCTGTGTTCCAACATTTTAAAACAATTTAATCTGCTCATGCAGGACAGAGGTTAGGTAGCAGTGATGATTACAGCACATCTTTTAGTGGCCTGTTACAGATGAATGTGCTTTTATATCACCTCCAATGTATCCAACTGCAATCATCCATTTGTGCAAGCTGGCAGGAACAAATGAGGTCACACGCAGTGGTTGCTTCCTTTCCTTCAAAGGCAGATCAAAAGGGACACGGCAGGCAGCCGTGGGTGCCTCAAGAGGACTAGCATCCAGGGGGGAGATCCTGAGCCTTCCATACTGACGTGTGTGGAAGCACCCAGGGGAACTGGCTATGCTTAGTTAGATGTTAATACTGTCAAGCAAGGGGATGCTAGACCAGAATTTAGGGTGCGCTTACAGTCTATTCACTGATGTGCCAACAGCATGTGCACAACCTTGAGCAAATCCCTTAGCTCTGTGCCTTGGGTTTTCTGTCTATCAAGGAAAGGTTAATAATTCTTGCCATGTTTTGTGAAGCTCTTTGATATGTATGCAAGAGAGAGGCATGATGTGACTGTTGAGTGGTGCCATTTGTTCAGCACATTGGTGACACTCAGTTCTTTGCCAACCCAAGCAGGAGCTACAGAGCTACCTCTACAAAATGCCAGAGAGAGTGAAGAGTTTGGAGGAAAAGTCAATCCAGACAGTTTCAACAGATGCTGAAAACTGAGGATAGGGGTGAGTAGTGAAAGGGACAAGAATAGCTCCTTCCTTTTCAAGGAAATTCTCATCCTTTGCTTCAATGGTAATACAATCCTATTAGGTCAGATTCCTGAGCTTTGTGCCCTGAGTCCTAAATGATTAAAAATTACTTTTGTTCTCACTTCTGCATTCCCAGATGTGATGGAGAAAGGATTGACCATTTCATAGTGATTGTTGTCCTAGTAATTGCTTACTGCTCTATTCACAGACAGAGTAGGTAAACTTGGGACCTGTCTTCATAAATGAGCTGGCAGTCAGACAGATTTCAGCAATCAGAAGGCTTCAGAAATAACCAGGTTATACAGCAGAAATAACCTGCTGTAGGCTGAATCCTGCCAGGAGCCAAGCCTCCACATGCACCCCAGTACAGGGGAGAGAATATGAAGAGAAAATGTAAGAAAACTGAGGAGTCAAGATAAAGACACTCGAGTAAGTGACAGAAGGCTAAAACAATCCTGTGATGCAAACTAAGTGATGCAAAGCCAATGACTCACTATTTCCAACAAGAGAAGTCTCTAAGCAATGGCCAACATGAAAGAAAAAAGCCCTCATTTTCTTCTTCCTCTACCCCAGGTTTTACTGCTGAGCGTAATGTTGCATGGCATGGAACACCCCTTTGGTCATTTCAGGTCAGATTTCTTATTGGGTCCCCTCCCAACTTCTTGCACAGGTCCAGCCTACTCATACTCACTGGAGTCAGGGAAGAGCAGCACAGTGGGGAAAAAAGCAAAAGCCTTGTGTTTGCAATCACTGATCAGCAATAGCCATACAATTACTGTCTTACCAACTCCACTTTCTTTAGCCACAAACCCAAAACTTAGCACCAAAGGGCTGCTATGAAGAGTTAGCGTCATCCTGGCCAGATCCAGTACACGAGGACAAAAAAAAAAAAGGAAAATAGCAAAGTCCCACTCTGGCAGAGGAATGATTAGACTGGAACTAATAAAATTACTCCCAAACAAAATTACACATGCTCTTGACAACTGGGGGCAGTACAAAGCCTTCAGAAAACAAGCGATCCAGCAAGTGCAGCCTTAGAGCCTGCTCCAAATGTGATTCCAGCAAGCCTGCACATAATTTTCAGAAATAAGGACCTAAATAATGTTATTCAGCCCAGGACTGTGTTTGGAAGCTCAGCAAAGTTTTTGACTTGGCAAGCAAGATTTTTGATGCCTTCCTGATGGCCAAGTGTGGTTGGGTTTTTTTGTTTTCTTTTTTTTTTTATGCTTTATATAAGCAGAGTTATGGAGTAGTTGGGTGTGTTTAATTATGATAAGGTTTGGAAACATTTGTCTGTTTAACAGACACTCATGCAGGGACTGCCTTATGTGAAGAAACTAATTTATTACTTTGGATGGAGTTGTACGTAAGAAGGAGTAAAATGGTGCTTTCCCTCCTGCCTCTTGGAGAGCAAGCTCCTTGCAGAGGGAATGATAGAAAGCGCCTGCTGCAGCATCTGGCCTGTGCTGCCTCTTACTGTGGTGTTTTCCTGGGATGCTCACGCTTCCCTTTTCCACAGCTCTCCTGCATGCCTACAACAGCTACTCCCCACTCCACTCTCCTCAGTGATTTTTTTACAGTTTCTGAATCTCTAATTATATTCACTGGCTTGACACAAGCTGAGCTGTGCAAGGGTTTCTGGAAAAGAGCAGTTATTTTATGCTTTCATACTCCCTTGTACAAGGAGAGAGCAGCATGTAATCGAGAAGAAATATATTGAAGAGAGACGAGTTTGTCATTTCAATAGTCACTGTCATGTTTTGGCTGTATCTGAAGATCAACATTTACAAAAAATAGATGTGTAAATCGCTTTTTATATGGCTCTTCAGAGGTTGCTTTCAGAAAATTATTTATTACCCCAGATGCCTAGGTAGTCAAGGATACTGACTGACTGGAGAAAGTTCAGAGCAGAATAGTAAAAACGATCACTTAGTGCAGATTTTTTTTTTTTTAAGTGATGAAAAGATTAAATGGATAAAATACAGCTTGAGGCTGGACTAAATGATGAGCGGGGACTCTCCAAACATGAATAAACACCACGAATAGAACAATTACTCATAGCAGTACACTACAGGGTAAACAAAGACACACACAACTCAGAGCCACAAATCATTCTTCTACAAGTCAAACTAACCAAAGAATAGTTGAAGTTCGATCTCCTATCAAACATTTCTGCACAGACCTATTCAACAGAAAGGCAGAAGACGTAGAGCTTGGACAGAACAGAGGATGAGCTTCTGGTGCTACACAGGCACCAAAGAAGTTTTCTTCTTGAAATGTCTGTTTCTGCATCATATTAATATATTCTCTTTTCTAGCAAAAAATAGCACAATATCACTGTTTACTTAGTCATAAGATTAAAAAGATGCTGGCTGTCTTCATACCATAGGAAATTTCTTGCTGACAGTAGTGTGCTGTGTCCCGGTGGCAGAGCAAGAACCTAAGAGCCAAGACTCAGAAGTGGGGCTGTGTACCGCCTGTGGGACCAGGACATTTCCATCTCCTCACTGACACAGCCCGAGGGCCCTGCTTCCTCCTGGCACATAGCACAACTACACCTTTACAGCCACAGCATCCCCACCCAAATGAGGACTGCAAACCACTAGCCCCAGCACTCAGCTTATTCATGGCTTCAGAAATAGTTTAATGATTTATTAAGTATCTTTACTGGAGCAGAACCTGAGTCAGGGGTTTTGTTAAGCCTGGTGCTGAATAAATAGAAGACAAATGGGAATTCTCTGTTAATTTACAACCTCAACAATTAAACAAGGGATGAAAAGCAGCAGACACAAAAAGGACTACAGAGGAGTGTTAGGAAAGATAGGTCATTCTTGTCACAAAAGGCAAATTAACAGATCCTACTTCCTGTAGGGATCTTACATCAGGGTTTTTACACTATAGTTCTGCCTTGTTTTCTTTCTTTAGCTTGTCAGCAGCTTGATCCACAACCTTGCTTTGCAGTCTACGTAAATTCACCCAAGCATTAGCTAATCTTTGTTGACTTCGTTGTTCTCAAGGTCATGCAGTTGGAAATTTTTTGGTTACACATTATCAAATGTACCGGTTACTGCTGGTTTAGGACAGTTTTCATGCACAACTGCTGAATGTCACTCTCATTTTCTCCTACGGGTGGCAGAAGAAACTTTTTGCACTTGTGTGCTTCTGTCACTCTACTGAGGTGTACCATGAATTCAAAACAGACAAAAGTAACCTCTGGATAAAACTGAAATAACTGGATCATAGCCTTGTATTTCTAGGTTGGTGATTACCTCAAATATAAAATAAGTCAGGGGCTACTTCTATTATTTCTAGTACAAAATTACGTATTAAGGAATTAAAAGGCATTAAGGCTGTAAAGTGAATGAGTCCTAAGCTAGGAAACGTCCGAGGAAAGTAATTAATCTCATCCTGTGTGTGCTGTATTTCAATCTTCAGTTATCAAAGCACTGCAAGGGGACCACAGAACACCAGAAGGCCATGATGACCCTAAACCCTCCAGTGAAAAAGCAGAGATACTCTGATGCTTCTTTTTTCCCCATAAGGGACTTAATGATGCATTTTTTTCCGTATGATTAGCACTTTGAAAGTTGGAAGTATCGAATATTTAAGTTACCTGTTATTTCCCTTTATCCTTCTCTAAATGTGGGGCTCCAGGTCTCATTCTCTACACATCATGCAAAGCTTGCCATGAATATGTATAGATTTACTTGTCTACTAATAAAATCCTTACTACTATTCCAAACTATCCCATATTTTATCATGTTGAAAGTATCATAGAAATTATATTCCATCTATTCAGGGGAGTAAAATTAGTAGTATATTTTACCAATGGGAAAGGAAAGATTAAAGGGACTTGCTTCAAACTACTGAAGGCCCACCAATTTTGTCAATCTGAGATACAGAGATTCTAATTTATTCAGGGTAACTGCACCTTTTTTTCCCCTATTTTTAAATCTTAGGAAGTTTATATAAGATTTGATATATTCAAAGCATGGCTTCCTTGAAAGTAAATATAAAGAGAAAGCATTGAGAGCTTCTGCAAATGTACTCCTAGGTCTGTATTAAGAAAATAAAGATCATGAAGTTAGGTGATCCGCGGTGAGATTCTGGATTTTTAAAGAAGATTTGTCCTGCAGTCATCCTAGTGGGAGTAGAGTGACACATGTAGGAGTGGGATCTGGTTTGTCACCTTGTAATTACCACAGTCATCTTTTTTCTTCCTGCAAGCTGAAATCAACACTTCAGTACTCTTCTAGCTGGCTTGCTCACCACACACATGTGACTTTACCACTGAGCACAGTATTTCATGCAGTGGTGGCAGAAAAATCATACCCTGAAAAAGGGTAAGGCCTGCCGGAAACAAGGTAAAGCCTTAGTGCAGAACTTATCAGCTGTGAAAACTTCACACACACTAGTAAGAACGCTTAAATGTGGATGAAATTATGTATTTTTCTGAAGTCCTAGCATTTAAAAAAATAACGTTTATTGCAAGTGCATAAACAGTAAGTAAATACAGATCAGCTTTAAACAATAACGGATTATGAAAAATGCATCTGTCTTTACATTACCAAAATGCCAAATGTTTTTGTAATGGGAGGTTCCAGGGAATCTGATGTGATGATGGTATTTTGCTTTTTAAAAAAATCTTTATTTATAGAAAATCAATGGCTACTTGAATAATATAGGGAAGGAACAGAATGCCCAGTGCCAGTGGGCAGGCAACGATTTGGCTCTGCCAGTTCCACTCCGCCCCAGAGGCGTCCAGCCTGTAGCCTTAGGGAACCAGCTGGAGAGGGACTGGCGAGGGTGTGACTGCCCGCAGCCCCTGAACATCAAATTCCCCAGCCCCGATTCCTCGGGCCGTCCGGGCTGAATCCTACAGAGAGACGAAGCCCTGTAAAGCTCTGCCCAGAGCTGCCCAGGCCGGAGACAGCCCCCACGCATCTCTACCCCCGGCGGCGCCACGTCCTGCCGGTGGGGCACGGGCCTTCGGCCCAGTCAGCGCCCCGCCCCGCAGCCAATGGGAGCCCGCGGCCGGCCGCTGCAGTCGGCTCCTCAGCCAATGGAAGCCCGCGGCCAGCCCGTGCCGCCAACCTCGCAGCCAATGGGAGCCCGCGACCAGCCGCTGTTGCCAGGTAGAACAGCGACTTCGCGCCACGCCTGGCCTGGCGCCCAAAGCCCGGACTTGGAGGCGGAGTGATCGGGCGCTCAGCAGCCCCAGCAGCCAATCAGAATATAAAGCCCGCCCACCGCGCGCTTGGACTGGCTGCGGTGCCGGAACTGATTTGAGCAAGAGCCAANGGCTCGGGTGGCCGCGGGCTCCGGGCGCCGTCCTGAGGCGGGCGGGGAAGGAGGGGGCTGAAGGCAGCGGGGCCGTCTGTGCGGAGCCGCGCACTCCTGTCCCTTGGCAGGAGCGAGCTGGCAAGAGGCGGCTCCCGGAATACAGCCACAAAAGGGACACCCGGGACTGGCAGCGCTGGATAAGCGACGTAATCACAAGTGTGCGTTGACTCGATAGCGTCCTTAACCCCGATTTCAATGAAAGTACAGACAGTGGGGGCCTCCCTCCGTGAGCCCTCCTCCCCCGAGAGCCATTTTGTGTTAAAGGTGTGGGAATGGTCCCTCTCCGTGCACAGACGCAAGCGTTTATCCCGGGATGCGGGCTTTCCTTCTCAGGAGATGTTTTGTGCTGCCGCCGGGCTCAGCCTGGCTCGAGAAGGCTTTCCTCCTCTAGTGACACACTGGATATTTTTACACATTTGTTCGTCTTTGCTGGGGTCTGCTTTTAGTTGCTACAGAGGAAGCTCGGGTGAAACTGTAAGAGAGCAACTTAGCTGCTCTTGAAAACTCTCTGGAGCGCTGGTTTGGCACTGGCTGGCTTACACCTTGAGGCTGAATGGCTTGCACACATGCTTAAAATATACCGGCTTCCTCTAGGCATTAATATTTTCAGATTGCTGACTTCTAGCTTTAGCCAATAAAACAACACACTGATAATTTCATGTTTTGGAAAAAAACAAAATTGTCCTAAAAACAATATGTAAAATACACATTAAAAATATTGCTTTGATCGTTTATTCTAATATTTAATGCTTCCTTTTATGTAGTATAATCATCCTTTCGAAGATGACTTACTTGTTTCCATGGATACTCTCACTTATGACACACCTGACGGTAAGAACTTCTTAAAGGTACAATGCTGTACGTTTAGACTTGGTAAGGCGTGCAAGTGTTGACAGCTATAGAACATTCAAGTACAATTTGTTGACTTAGACATGGCATGTCATGTGTAGACTTTGGTATAATACCAAGAGTTTACTCCTATGTGCAGTTTCAGTCTATTGCATGCTCCATTTTAGACAAGAGTTATTAGCAAAGTTCAGGATAAAAATGGGTAATGTTTGGGTGACTCGTAAGAAGAATCAAAATGGAGAAGACAGAGGAAGCGAAGGAATGGAGATTTTAGCGGGAGATGATATGTATGAATGGATTGTGTATTTTCATCTCCACTTAGTATTCTGAATACTCTTCTGGCAAATTTCTGTTATGCCAAACATCAGGGTGGAGTAGGTAGGCAGTCTCTTTAAGTTTTCATTGAATGTTCCCATGTGGTTAGCATAAACCTACACCATGTGGGCCTGTGACAATATTTATCCAGTCTTTCATTGTAATGGTTGATCCATTACAGAGCAATAATGCTTATGCAGTAAAGCTTTCGCTTATTGAGGAAAAAAGGCATTTGATTGTTTTAAAATGCATTGCTTAGGGTTTTAGTGGGACTTGTGACTTAGTATCTTGGTGGCTTTTCTGGGAAATGAAATGTTCTGGCAGGTTTAGTAACTTCTATTCAATATGGAATGAATATGGATCTCAGTCCTGTAGAGCCTTAATTATGGCTTTAACTAACCTCAGATACCATGTAGTCTGCATTCATTAAATAAAATCTAAACTAAAAGTATTTACCTTTTTTCCCCTCTTGGTAGCGTATGGGGCTGTAATGCTCTTTGGATTTTAGCTCAGTCTTGTTAGACTCAGCATGTGATTATTTTTTTTGCCTTGCCTAACTTCTCAGTTAATTTGAGTTACCATATTCTCATGGTTTGTTTTCCTCTAAATTTTTATTTTGGCAGTTGTGGTGGAGACTGTCCAGATTTGATAATGCTTTGTTATTCTGTAATATGTCCTTCCTAAATATTTGTTTGTTATAGTGATATTTAGTACAGATGGTGTTGTAAGAAAGGCTGTGTTAATATTGATACTTTTTCTTATTTCTAGGACCAAAACGATGGGGGCGAGTGTCAAGGAAAGATGTTAAAAAATTGAAGAAGAAAATATTTAAGGTATTTAATATCACAGTCCTACTATGCAGTCAAATGGAGCAATATTTCTTTATATATGTATAGATATATAGGATTATATTCTAAGCTTGCTGTGCCATATATTTTCAGAGGTATCGATGAGGTCAACATCCGCTTTAAAATAGGGTTTTAGGGTAGTTTAAGATTTTCAGATGCAATAGACTGAAAAAGATAACCATTTATCAGTGGCTAGCACCACTTGTAAACCAGGAGAAAGGTTTTGGTTTTGTTTTTTTTTTTTAAATTGCTGTCTGTTGGGAATGTGTTTTTTCTGGAGCTCATCAGAATGTTTTCAGTGAAGGTAATGCATTGAATCAATTTATCTTGATTCAGGTAATCAGCTCTTCTGTTCCACAGGGCTTCCTGGTTTCATCTTTAGTATCATTTTTTCCCCCCGCCCTGTAAAACAATGCCCAAGTAATTAAAGAATCTTTGCAGTCTTACCACTCAGTGTGTCAGGCAAAGCCAGGGCCTGTATTGTGTGCCTTGGTAGTTAACATGGAAGCTGTTCTGAACCCCACAGAGTGAGGGGGATGAGGAATGAAATTCAGTCTGAGGGGACAAGAGTGGATTTAACGGAGACCAGAAAGAGGCTGTGTTTATGATTCCCTTTTCACTCCCAGTAATACCTCGTGCACAGTCTACTAAGCATTGCTGCACAAGTTTCCCAACTAAATCTGTTAAGGACTATGAGAGAAATTCTCTGTCTTGGCCTCTTATGTGGGCCAAGGTATGTTTTTTGTGGTGATTTTAGCAGCAACAGTAGGGGAAAAAGTGAATGATCAGGTAACTCACTAGATAATTGTGGCTTTTCTTGTCAGGCCTTGGGAAACCTGAGGAAATTGAAAGGCTATGTAGTTGTGGGCTGTACCAAAATAAATAAAGGCAATTGTTAAAATAATTTTGCTATTCTAAGATTACTCTTTTTTTTTTTTAATTGCAGCATAATAGACGAAGTCAAAGGAATAGAGGTAAAGTGTTTAAACCCCCCCATGCTATAAATTATCTTATCCAGAGTCTTAACTTAGTAGAAGATACACAAGTTCATGCTAAGTGCTCTAGGATACTCACTGGGTTTTATGTGAGGAACCATCAAATAAATCAGCAATATTTATGTTCATAAGGATTCAGAAATGTAAAATGTTTAAGATGAGTAAATACATTATAATTGATGGTGCTATCATAACAAGTTGATTAAAATAAGTACCCCTTATCATTGCCTTGACAATTAATCAGAGAGTTTCTTGTTGTATTTATCAGTTTTGTCGTTGAATGTTAAAGATTCCAACCCTGACTTACGTGCATGTAGTGGAGAAATATGAATGTTGTTAGCTCTTTGAAAATTACTAGATAAGTAGGCATATTAAAAAACATGTACTAAGAGAATCTCATGGAGTTGCATAATGAGCTATCAAAAATTTAGCAGATTATTCAGTATACTCAAGGAATCAGGCTGCCTCCAGGAAAAAGTAGCATACAGTTACTTCATTAGAAATAAAGTTCTGGGTTAGAAATCAAAACGAGTCTGCACACCAAAGTGTAGATATAATACTACTGGGGGGGGTGGCATCTGAACCCCTTTCTGAAAAGGAGCCCTATGTTCCAATAAAATAGATATTTCTACTGGGATAAATGATGGGGGGAAAATTTTCCAGTGTAGTACAGCGAAGGCATGTTAGGCTCTATTCCTTCAATGTTTTGAAGTGTAGGTTTTTGGTGTTATTTTATGGCATTCATCTGTGAAACTTTTCAGAACACCAGAGGACAAAACACTGCCTAGCACCTCTCTTCCTCTACAACACTAAAAAATTTGTGTGAACAGTGGTCAGGTACAGGCTTTGAATCAGCCTAAGAAATTTAAATGTAGGGCTGGGAAGTAAGGGTCTGGTACAAAAAGTTTCAGATGGTCCAGACCTTTACCTCTAATTGCTCCATTCAGCTGATGGGGCCAAGTAGTACAAAAAATTTGGCTATAGTCTGTGGCAAAACTTTGAAAGAAAGTTTTCTCAAAGATATGGTATTTGAAGTCTTTTAGAAGAAATATTTTACTAATCTAATTCGGGTTCTGAATGTCTTAGGAGCTCTTTAAAAAAAAAGTTTACTTGGCGTTCTTTAATGCTGTGAAGTTCTGATCAAATTAATTTTAAATTTAGTGTACTGCATTACAGAAATATTGAACTAAATATTAAAGTTGGGTGAACAGCTTTCCTTATAAGAAAACAAGCCTGCATAGATTTGTATTTATTCATGTATATTTACATATTCCATAAAAAATAGAATCTCATAGATTTTATCTCCAGTTTAAGAAAACCATATCTTGCTCTGACTTCTTTTATTTGAAACACAAAGGCACATGAGTAAATATTTGAACTGTCTGGTTGTTGTTGCTGTTAGCCTTAAAAAAAAAACCAACAACAAAAAAAACCAACAAAAAAACCCCACAAAAATCAGAAAACCCCCTACACACCTAAAACCCTCAACCAAAAAAATACTTCTGACTATGGTTTATTAAAGCTAATGTACAAATTTTACTTTTTCATTTACTCTTAAGTGGACTTAAGTGTTTTCAATTAAGATGCATAAAGGTTTGTGGTATTAAGTGTAAACATTAAACCAGATACCTATCAATGAACCCCTCCCCTTGGAATATAACTAGTGTTGTTTTCTCCAACTCACAGTTCTGAATTTTGCTAGACTCGAGTTTTACTATTTGAATATAGTGTCCAGCACCTTCATGGAGTTTTACTGATTAAAATGACAATCCTTTGAGTGGTGGGATTTTTTTTGGGGGGTGGGGGGGACAGCTCTCAATAAGGGAGAACCAGGTATGTTAAATTTCAGCCTCCAAGAGAAGTGATATTTCTGTCATATTAGCCACTTAAAATGCTTTCTTTCCTTGAGAAATTTTTTTTGAAACAAAACATCCTCTTTCATAGACCTTGTTCAGTAAGGAATTTCAACTGGACGCTGCTGTGTCATTCTAATTCCCTCTGGTCCCAATCCAGATATGTTTGGAAAATGTACTGTTCAACTCCTAAAAAACTATATTCTAAAGGAAGAATTACTGTAGTATTTTGCAAAATAATGAAGACAGCCAGAGCCTTCTAGTTATATAATACACTTTATGTATTTTATATGAGAGAGTGGTTTTATAGCCCACTGGTTGGAAAACTGTGCTTAGAACAATTATCAGTGGTCTGTGTCCAAACTTGAGGGAAACATGGGGTATTTTTTTACAGGATTTGTCCTGTGCACACTATTGATTTATACTTTATATAAGTAAATAATGGAAGAGAGTATACCCTTAATTAACTCTCAGATGGTACCAAGTAGTGTTGACCACTAAGAAAGATGTCTGACAAATTTGGGCTATGCAAAGAAGTTCAAAGTAATAGACTTATTTGGGAATAATCAAATGCAGGAAGAGACAATTTTGAAAGCTGGTTGAACCAGCCAAGGACATCACACTCCACTGTAAAAATAGCGCTCACTCATGCTAGAAGATTTGCACAGGTGCCTCAAATGTTAAGCACACAAAACAGATTTTCTGCACTGTTCAACAGTGATAAAATGTGTGCTGGAGCATTTTGGTTTGTGTTTCATAGTAGTGTGACTGGCTGGACTGAGTCAGAAAAAGAAACCAATTACTGAAGTCGCTGGTGATAGGACATAAATAGAGAGAAAAATAAAAGAAATTTTTCGAAAAGAGGACAAGAGAGGCTAAAGATTATGAAAGTAATAGAACTTTTTTTTCCCCTCCCATTCATGCTAAGAACTATCAAAGCAACAGAGCAGTGATTTTGAAGATGAACACTCAACAGTACATCAGGTATGGGCACCACATTGCATCTGCTTTTATGGAGTGTTCTAGGCCAGGCTGGATGAGGCTTTGAGCAATACATTGGAAGGTCTCCCTGGCCATCACAGAAGGGTTGGTACCAGGTGAGCGATAAGGTCCCTTCCAACCCAAACCATTCTATGACAGCCTCTTTGGGAAAATGGATTCATGTTGTCAAAAGCTAAGAAATTAGTTATGAGCAGGTGGTCCTGTACCATGATATCAATCATGAATTTCAGCTGCATTATTGAGTTTGTTTGAAGGGGGAGAGAGAGCAGTTGGATATGGGCTTTTAACCATCAAGTGCCTTTTTAGTTAGGCAATATGTGTGGTTCTAACTTTTTAATTATTACTTATAAAATCTTTGTAGAACCATTCTACTTCTTTTGACTCAAAGTAAGTTTGTGTATAGATTTGTTTAAAAAGATGGTGTGATTTGGACAGAATTTGTGGAATACAACTGTTCTTGTTTCGCCACCCCCCAAAAAAATTGAGTTAGTAGAGAAAGCAGGAAATTCTACATACTAATTGATATAGCTTAAGCTATCAGATATTAAAATTCATTTCATGTGCTTTTAAGGAATCCTCTGAGAACTCTGGTGTGGATACATCTGATATAGGTGGGTTTTTTAATTTACTACTTCACTACCCTTCTTTTAACTTAATGAGAAAATTGCAAATAACTTTTTCATCACTTTCTAATACAGTAAAATTTGTTTTTATACATGTCCTGTATCCTTTCAGAAAGTAGAGAATAGGAATAGCAAGAGTCTGAGGTACTGGTATTTCTATGAAATCAATATTCATATTCCTCTTTGAAATTTCAGTCCTGATTCCCTGATACCTTGGAAAGTTGGTGTGGAATATATTCTACTGTCCTTTCTTAATAAAGAAAGGAACAGTGAAATAAAAACCTTGGCCTAGGTGTCAGTAGAAATTTTATTAACAGATAAAGTAGATATATTAAGTATTAGGGGAGTGGTAAACAGAGGTTTGCAGTCAGTTGCAACAATTCATCCGTAGTGTTTGTAAAGGCTTATGCATCAGTCTTGTGGCTTGTCTGGAAAGTTTTCTGGGGAGGTTTTGACCTTGTATTCCTAAATAATTATTTGATTATATTAATTAGTGGCAACAGTCTTTGACTGGTTTTTTTTTTAATATTTAAAACTGGTATTACTCAACATTTTTTGATTTTTTTTGAGCAAATAAAAACTTACACTATCTTTCATAAATTAAAATATGTCTAGGTGGTAGCCAGCAGTTAATGGCTGAAAGAGCAGTTGCAGTAAAAATGGTTAGCTGGGTTTTAAGTATTCTGGTACTAAATTAGGTTGTTCATCTACATAGCTGCCTCTGAGGAAGACGATTACTTCTCTTTTGAGGGAAATGTTTCCTACTATCATTTGAGAGGATAATTTCAAGTAACTATTTGAATGATAAAATAATTTCTGCCGATTTAGAAAGCATGACTTTTTTTTCAACCTGCTCAATGAAACGGGAAAAAAATTTCAGAGGCATCTGTAGCTTGGCTTCTGTAAGTGTTGTCTTTTGCACTTGTGGGATAAATGAATGAAGTGCTTCAGACTCTGGTATCTTCATAGCAGCATACAATAATATGATTATCCACTTCTTCTCTTATGAACGGTCTACGAAGAGACTGGAGAGGATTTATAGAAACCTCCATGAGCCCTGCTATCTCCAAATACTGTAAGATGTGGAAATTAGATTCTTAGAGATATGGTATTGGATGCCTCACATAGAAAATTCAGCTCACCCTGGTGTTTGGGATTTGGGGTTTTTTGGCTTTTGGTTGTTTTGGTGTTTTTTTACCGGGCTTTTTTTTGTTGGTTCGCTTTTGGTATTTCTTTAATATATAAAAGGTTACCAACAGGGCATACTAACTTAAGAAAAAATTCTATCTTTATTTGTTTTAGCTAGAATTTTAGTTTTGGCAGGTGTTTTCCATTTTTAGTATTCATACAGAATACCTTGCACTTCTCAGTGAAGGCAGTGTTTCTTCCAGGTATTATTCGCTATTTTTGTGTTCAAAGTATGCAAAGCCTGTCTACAGCAGGTAAAAGTAAACTGGAACAGCTCTCACCTGGGCCTGCAAGTATAAGCCTGTCCTTTATAAGGAAAGTTATTAGGGTTACCCTCTTTGCTTTCACAGGAAGTAGCATGGCAGACTGTGTCTGAACATTTACTTATATCTAGCAGGATACTATCACAGGAAAGTGAATTTATTTGGAGAAAGGGATAAATAAGTTATAACTGAGGTAATAATAGTATTTGGGTGCATCTCCAGTGAAATAGCTTTCTGTATTACAGGTCAAATTTTTGAGATAGAAAGGTGGAAGTTTTCTTTTTTCCTCTCTGTTCTGCCTTTGAGGTGTAAAGGTGTTACTGAATTTTCCTTTTGGCCTTTAAAAATACTTTCAGATTCCCTGGAGAAAATGCTTTGTTCCACTCTGTGCCATTGGCCCTCTGCTAATCACTGAAGTTTCAGCGATTTGAAAGTATTGATTGAGAGTACATCAAAGATATACTAAATTTAGTTTTTTGAGGATTCACATCTAGAAGAATATTCATCTTGTGTACAAATCAATTCATTCTATGATAAAAGCTGTTTTCTAATAATAATTTATGATTGGTGGGATGGAGTTGTTCCCTTTATCTCAAGAACCTCCCATTTCTGTAGCAGTCTAGTCAGTTCATCTTGATGAACATTTAGGAAGCAATCTGACAGGTTTGTGCCCAATTCTACTGGACGAAGAAGACTGGATGGCAGAAAGAGTAATAGCAATTTGAGAATAGTACGATGAGGCAGTGATCTGGTAGATATCATAACTAAGATTTTTTTCACTCACAGTTTTCAGGGTTATTCTCCTCTCCTTTTTCCTTCCCTGTGCGGAGTCCTGGGAAGTTCAGAAATCAGGGCTTACAATGCAGTCACGTATTTTATTATCATGGATGACTGACTTTAGCTAATGATGAATTGGAAGGTCTGGCTACATCTAGCAAAAAAAGATTTTGTTGCATTTCATTCAAAAAAATACGCATAGAATACCTAAAAACTGAGTTAAGGGATTTGGACTTGTTTTTTCATATTCTCAAGCGTGCCTCATTTCTCACTTTGTGAGTTCTAGGGTGGTCTTGACAATAGGAAGGTACTAAGGGGAAGTGTGATTTAAAGTCCTTGCTATCTTTGTTGGGCTATTTAGGAATGTAGTGGGAATTATGCATTAGTGAGTATGAATCTTATAGAGCAAGAAAAGAAAGAGCTTTAAAAATATTTTACCCTCTGAATCTTTGACATAAATCTTAAAGAAGTTGTTGCAAATAAGCTATCTTCACCCTTCTTTGTTCCACTCAAGTCATTTATGAACCCACAAACCGTGCTTTTCAATTGGAATTGAAATGGAAATGTAATACAGCTAAAATTTATAGTGTAGAAAACTATTTTTTAGAAGGAAAACAATGTGGTCAATAACTTACACAGTGTGTGTTTAAAAACATTTTTGTTTTGGTTTTGAATTCAACTATATTTTATTTAATATTTACCTTTAAATTGCAGGTGAAGAAAGTGATATAGTTTCAGTAAGAAGAAAATTTGAAGACTTTCACCTCCAGGTAAAAATTTCACATGTTTAATGTAATGTAATGATTTTGTGTTCAGTAGAAACTATTAACTATTTAAATAGTTTACACATGCCTGATGAGTTGATACAGTCAGCAGAAGCCTTGGTATAGTCTGCATCTTCATGCACATTTTTAGCAAGTATAGCAAGTGAGGGGTTCAATAAATAATGTCACAAAGACCAATAAAAAGTGATGATATTGTCTTGGTAATACCAGT
The DNA here is from genome assembly GCA_013398015.1 of Oreocharis arfaki. Lineage (NCBI taxonomy): Eukaryota > Metazoa > Chordata > Aves > Passeriformes > Paramythiidae > Oreocharis > Oreocharis arfaki. Next base: position 67,503 of record VZRR01003628.1, on the reverse strand, counting down.
AGGCCAGAGAAAGCCATACAATGTACTGCATCAACAGGCAACCCTGAGAAAGGCTTTCACAGGTAAAGAAAAAGAGTAACCAGATGGACCATAAAATGAAAACACTTACGGAAAATGTGGTCGTTCACCTGAGAGTCTAGCATAAATACGTAACATGGTTTAAAACAAAAGGTAAATGTGAAATAGTGGCTGCTGTAACAAAAATAGACTGGACTCTTCTGCTGTTGCTTTCCAAGCTAGTCTGTGGTTGTCAGGACTACCCAGAGTACTTACATTATTGAAAAATATGACACACATTTTGTGTGTGCAGCCATTTTAATCCTGTGTTCTGCTTGCTCAAATATCATTACCAAAAATGTGATTTGCTTTCCTTACTTATTTAGCATAGTGCTAGTGTCCTCTCTCTGACAACAGCTAATACAATCTGCTTCAGAAAGTGACAGTTTAACTAATGAATTGCCATTTCTTACAAAATTCTTAGATTTTACATAGAGGGGCATTGCAGAGCGGAGCTTAATTTGTATATGAGTTCTCATGGGGTGTTTAGAATACATGTGAAGATTTGCAGCTGTAATTATCAGAGCTTTGTAACAATTTTCCTTTTTTTCCTCTTTATTTGGGTGTTTTGTTTGTTTGTTTTTACCAGTGCAACTCCAAGGCAGTGTGTGCTTTTCCCTGAATAAACTAGTTAATTATTCTTTTTTATATGTCTTTGCAAATAGGTCTTTCTTGGGATTTGTGGCTTTTTTGGTGTTTTGGGGTTTTTTTGCATGAAATGTATACGTTAAAAATAAGTTTATGCTGGTTGCGTATCCTCATCTGAAGAATACTAGTTTGCAATAAATCTGAGTAATAGGTTTGGAGTTGTCTGTGCCAATAATTTCTATGTCTTTTAATAATTTAATTTTCCTCTAAGAATCTGAATGTAGAGGATGGACAAGTCCAAAAGACAGAAAGAGTTCGAGTGGATCTGATAGTACAAGATGATGAGAGAAACATTCCCAAATGGATAACGGTAACATATTTCTCCTATTCTGAGTTATTAGCTAGCTAGAATAAAATAAGAGCTCTTTAACTGGGTTGCACAATGAATTTTAATGCAACTTCTCTGTGATTCTCCCATTGTTCTTCTGCTTGATGGCTGTGTAAATATTATAGAACCTTGGGGTTTTGACAGCAATGATATGAAAGAAAATGAAAATTATTTACAGATTTATTTTCACTTTTTTTTACTTTTATACATTGTTCTTTGAACCCTGATACGCAAGTTGATCTCTGATCTATAAGCTTTCCAAAAAGTCTAAATCTGAGCTTTGTAGAGAAAAAAAAGAATTAGCCTTGTTTTGATTTGAGGGGTAAGGACGACCAGAGATGAAGTATTTTGATAGAGGGTACAGCTTCTGTTTTCTACTGGAACTGCCAGAGATGTCTAGTTTATCATGGGGTATATGTGTGTATATATCCATGTATAAATTCTTGTATTTGGAACAGGGGTTGATACATGATACATAATGTACAAGCTGAAAAAAATGATGACTAGCTTTCCAAGATTAAGCTAGTAACTCCTAAAACTTCTCACTGAAGTCTTAGACTAGATGTTTTCCACTTTGTCTGGACTTGGCTGAGCCCCTAAAGACAATAACTGTACATGACCTAGAATAGCAAGAGGAGAGGGAGTCACGAGTAAGGTTTTGATGTTATCTTTAACATGCAAAAAACTCAGAATATTTGTTTTTCAGATAACACCTCCAAGTTCGTCGAAAGGTCATCGTTTAACTTTGCCAGTGCAAGAACTGATTGGTACAATTAAGTCTTTTGTCTGTTGGTCAAATATATTAGTCACAAAACGTGGTTTTATTAAAATTTATTAGAAAAAAGAATTTAATTTCTTGTAAACACAAAGGCATTATTTATCCAGCTGAAAAGTTCGATTAAGCTGAATTTCAAAGGGAAGTTAGACATGGTTTTCCTTATGGCAAAATGTATTTGAAAAACAGAAAATAAATAATTTGTGTACATAAATACAGCTTTTTTGATGTAGCCTCAGGAAAAAATATTTATAGTTATAAAATTCAGCAGCATTTAGCTCACTGAAAGCAGTGTTTTTTAGTTCAGCTTATTTTAAATTCAAGGAATGTAATGCAGTGCTTTGGGGTCTGCTGTTAATTGGTAGTCAAAGTGGTACTTTGCTAGTAAACTTTCTTCAGAAGCTTTCCAGACTTGATGCAAACCTAAGAGTTTTGGTGCAAATATTTTAGCCTTCAACAACTACAAAAAGCATTATTTTCTTCATGGTTTATGAAAGCAAAAATGCACTTGCACTAGCCAAGTACAAGGCTTTAAAGGAAGACAGGAAAAAAGTAACAAAACCTTTTGGATAAGGCTGTTACTTCTGACCAGAGGTCACAAAGGGCAAAGAAGTCTTACTCTGCAATGAATATCTGTATATTATGCTACTTCAAATAGTGGGGTTTTTTCCAATGTATTTAATTTCTATAATCTGTGAATTCCATATGGTTAGGAAGTATATTAACTTTTTCCTTAATTGATTGCATGTTAATCATCCATTTAGCCTGGCACTAAAGCTTAATGAAATATGCTATTACAGTAAGACTATCTGTATCACATGCAATTTTTTTTTTAAGTCATGCAATATATTACTGGAGGTGCCTTAATAGGTTTGGATTTTTTTCTGTCTTCTGTTTTTGTTTTCTGACTCAATTGTTGTGGGTTTTGTTTTTTGGGTTTTTTTTTTTGAATAGGCAATCAAGCTGCTGTTCGCAGAAAGAAACTAGAGTTGTCAAATGAATGTTCCTCATCCAAATATCAACAGCTTCAACATCCTAATGTTCCCATTTCATCAAATACAATAACCACACTCAGGCATCGACCTTGTCCAGAATTGAGCAAAACTTTGTGTGATAGTATCCATGGAGATTACCAATCTGCAGATGAGGAGTGCTCCTGGAGCAATACAACTCTTGCAGACTTGTATCCATCAATGCTAGAGATATTTATAAGGCTCATGGCCAAGCGGTCTCAGAGAAGAGTGTTAAAATACATGTTTGGACACTTAAGGTCCAAGAGATGGCATTCTAGACTACCAAAGCTCAATGTCACTGTAGATAATATAAGAGGGTTAGGAGCCTGTAAACTAAAGAAAGCATTTCACAGCATACGTAACCACAGAAGTGAAGACGAGCAGGATCCAACTTTTGGAAATGAGAGCAGAGAATTCTGTTATGACAATTGCTTCGTTAGTAATTCATCTGGTCTGGCACCTTATGCTCGTGCTTATACAAATGCAATCAAAATGGACTGCTCTGACTCAAGTTTAGAACAACATTTGGCACCTGGAAAGGGCCAAAAAGTCTCCAAACACACTGCTTTTCCTGATGTTATGGCTAGAATGGGAGACACATTTCTAGTTGAAGATGAATTACAGACTACTGCCTCACCAAAGAATTCAGAATACACAGAAAGGGAAAAAATGGCTTACAAACCTCTCTCAGAACACAGTTTTATAACTTTATCACCTGCCAGTTCAGATTCAAGAGCCCTTCATCTTGCAAAAGAGAGTAAGACTCAGAAAACTGACTTTTCTCATGTTGGTACCTCAGAGTTGTGTTCATCTGCTTGCAGTTCTCATGGCAATAGTAGCAATTCTATACCTATCACAAACTATTCTCTTGGAAGATCATCAAATACTTTCCTCAAATATCCTGAAAAAATGCTTTCTGAAAGACAAGCTTCTTTCCAGCACAAACACACGTTTTCCCCATGGTTTATGAAGCAGAGTCCTTCAAAGATGCTCCATAAATATGAAGATGCATTTGAGGAGCTCTACTACAAAGTGTGCTCTGAAGAGTTCCAAAAGCCTTTGACATTGACAAGACCCGTTTTAAACTCATGGAACCTTGAAGAGAAAGGAAGATTAGTAAAGAGTAATTCAAGTGATTTTGTGAGGTCTGCTAAACAGTGTGACATAGAATTTGACAGGATCTATGACCAACTGTGTAAGGAGTCTGTTCCAAAATTTCCTGGGTTTCAGAGAGCTTCAAATTTAAGGAAATACGAACAAATACAGATGCCTGAAACTGTAAATGCTCTTGTTAACTCTCCTGTTCGAACTTATTCTACAATTTGCAGAGTTAAAAGAGCAGGAAATTTTCAAAACTATCTTCCTTGTTCACCAACAAAGCGACTGAAACTTTTACCAGACCACTATTTTTCTCCAAGGAAATGTCAAGAGATTTCCCACAGAAAAAAGGTTAATCTTCAGACAGCTGGCATGGATTTTTCAAGCACGTACAACTGCAGCAACCCCAGCTTTTTTGCAGATCACAGCTGTCATTGTCAGGTATTTAAGGACCTTGTGAAAAAAAAAACTGTACACTTTTAGATATTTGGAGAGGAACTTAAAAATAGATTAGAGCTGTTTGAACTAGTGATAGCATACTTCCGGTGCTGTTTGGTCAGTAGGCAGATTTTACAGCTCTGGGGTCTTGGGGATATTTGTTTGATAAAATATAAGTTGTGTCAGGCCTCTTGGGTCATGTGAGGAAGTTCTATATCTTGAATAACTTTGAAACGGTTCTAAATGAAAGATTTGATTTCATTTTCATACACAATATCACTGGTTAAAATGGTCTCAAAGAGTGACTCAGTTATGGTGTTGTCCTTCTGAAATGATGACATTAATTTTATAGATGGACGAGGTGAAGCAAACAAATTAAGCTTTACTGGGTTTCACTGGAATCATTAGACTTGTTGATTTAAATCAGAAACTTATTTTCAGGTTCACAGTTATTTTTTCTGTGGCAAGTATGTTTTTTTCATCAATGTTATATGTTGATGCTTTATTTTCAGGACTCCGGATTTCATGATTCTTCAGATAAAAGTTTTCTTGGTATTCCTGGCACTTCCCTGCAAGGTTAGTTTCAGACACTTTATTAATTTGCATGAGAATATTTTCTTAAGGAAATTTGCCCATTGAAGTATTTCCAATGTTTTAATAGGCTAATACTTTAACAACATTCTGTAATGTTCATGCTACTCAACATTATTCTTGCCCTTTTCATACTACTGTTTCTCATCACCAGAATCTGAGACTGCAGCTGCATACTCTGGGTGGCCTGGAGCACTGGAGAATTGCAGCTCTCCCAGAAATGTGAGGAAGTGTCACAAAAGGTAATAATAGCCTCTTGAAAAAAGAGATTTCAAAATGAATTCTTACTCCTCTACGCTTGTATTAAAGTTAGGGAGGTGACATGCATATTTGTAGAATGAAAATGAGGATGGGAGAGCCCAAGCTAAGCACACCTGCAGGCTCAAAAACTGAGAGGCAAGAATTTATGCTCAAAATTAGCCAGACTCCAGCAAGCAGAGCTGCTGAGCACAAGATAGTAAGATGACCTAATGAATAGCTACTGTAGTCCTTATTTGGTGTACGTTATAGAGGCATTTATTATTTTAGATGTGCTGTAGAATTGTTTTGATTGTGGCTGTGTGTTTGAGCTGACAAGTCCTCTCAGATCTGTACAGTGTGGAGAGTGCCATATATTGTCATTTAGAAGGACTTGCAAAAGTTGGCCTCTGTGCAGTTGGGCATCATTACCTGCGTTTCGGCTCTGTGTAAACAAGCAGTGGCTCTGCTTGGAAGATGTCAGAGATCCTCTCCTCCTGCTGTTAGCACTACTGGCAGTGTATTTAGATCTCTGGAAGCAGGACACTCTTTTCAGTTCCCTGAATACTGGTGTACTATGTCTGTTTTTCTTAGAATATGTGTAACTTTTAAAGGATTATCAAGCTTCAGATCTCTTGGATTTTTAATTACAAACATTTAATATTCAAGAGGATTTAAAAAGCATTAAAACCTTTCTAAACAAGTTCTAATTTTATTTACCAAAACATTTTTGACATGCTTTTTTGCCATAAAGTCTTAATTTGTCACCACAAGTTATGCTGGCTTCCCAAACTCAGTTAAGAAATATTTGCCCTATGCTTGAGATGATCATACAGCTGATATCAACATTTTCTGACAATGTTTGAATTAGAACTTCGAAGGAAGGCTGAAAGCATTTTTAAACTACTTGTATGGAGAATTTAACCAGAAAAGAGGCTTAATGATATAAAGAAAAAAGCTTCAGTTTAAGCAAAGATGGAATTGAAATTTAGAGGCTTGTATTACAAATACATACAGTATTGATAAAGGTTATATTTGGATTATTTTTGACATAATGGAAGATCGGAAACAAGCTGACGAGTATCTTAGGACACTTCTTTGATGTTGAGTACGCCCACTTAGCTGAGCAAAGTTCTGCTCAGTTCTTGGATTACCTTTTGTTTTTCCTCACTACATATTGTCCTGGCTCCCCATACAAAATAGCCATTCCTATAAAATTAGTTATTGTTCTAAAGGAAAAGGTTTTCTTTCTTTAATGCATATAACTAGAGAAATCAAGATTTCAGAGTTTTCTTCCAAGTCACCTGGAATAAAATCTATTTCTTTGTTCTTTAATTACACAAAGACATGTTTGCTGATTTGTAGCCAAAATGGACTGTCAGCTGGAAAGCTTCCTTAGGCCTGTGGTGTGATATTTTTAGCTTTCTGTGGTTCCCAGCAGTGAAGCTCTTCAATGGCTTCAGATCTCTCAGAAGTTTTATGCCTAAGCCATGTAGCAAAATACTGCATGTTGTAATGAAGGCTGTGAAAAGAAAAGGAATATTGTCTTTCTGAACCAAATTGCCTTTATCTAGGAGCTTTATTATGAAAGAGATTTCTTAAAAGGAAATGTTAATTCACTAATGAACTTTTCTTCAGCTCTGTATGAGTGCTGTCCCACAGCTTTACTACTACACTTAATTGTCAGATGTAAACCAAATTGGTTCAAAATATATGAAAGAAAATTTATGCAATTTCTTAAGTAATATGCAAGGAAATAATTGTGCTCTCACTTGTCTTTAACTTTTGACTATTTGTGAATACATTCAAAGATTGCATCTCAAAGTTTAATAGATATACATAACTAGATTGATGTAGTAGCACTGCTGAGACACTAAAATGACATAGCATGAGAAGCTTCCTCTCCATCTGAAAGAATATAGGAAGGCAGACAATGAGCATTGCTGCTGTTCATAGTCAAGATGCTCAGATAGCTTGCTTTGACAATTTGTTTCAATTTCATTCTATTCTTTGGAGTTTCAGCAAATATAGTATTTTTGTGTAATTGACTTCATCATCTAAACAGGGGTTTTGGGCTTTTTTTCTTTAGGGTATACAGAAAACTAAGCTACACTGATGAGAAAGACCAATTGTAGGAATCCCTTGGATGACTCCCTGGTTAAAGGTCACCAAGAAGTATTCATGGACTGCTACAGATAAAACAGTTTTATATAGGTTGGGTTTCATTCAGTGTTGTTTCTTCTTCCAAGAATCAAGGATTTATAATATAAGTAGGCAATACACGACTAGTTCTGGTTTATACTTCCGTGTAACACAAATCTTCGGGAAAGGGTTCGTCCCTTTTGACAGGGCACTTCTTACTCAATTTGTGGCTAAGTTGGAATCATATATTTGACAGTGTTTATAATAACAGAATGTGATCTATATTCTTTTTATTTGCTAATAAGCTTTGATTCTTAAAGTATTAATAATAAGGAACAAGCTCATTTACTTAAATTGCTGCCTATTCATGCTTTCTGGATGTTTCGGTTCAGACCCAAATTCACTGTTATATGCTATGACTTACATCTGCTATGCAATGTTAATGTTAAAATTTTTAAGTAGATCACCAAAGTTGATTGTTCAATAAAATTTTATACTTTTTAGTAGATTTGATAATTTTATTCTGTGTTTTGACAAAGTTCTACCTGACACAACTTATATTCTAAATAATAAACTGTTCTGAACAAATACCTGCTTTCAACGTTTTTATTTCACCTATGTGAATTCTCAGGAGTTTGTACCACCTACATGAGCACATCCATGAGAACAAGGTGTGAGTGTCCTACAGGTTTTCACTGCTGTGGCCTTCCTTGGCAAGGGGATTGTGTTAGTGGTGTCAGATCAAGGACTTACTGTTTTATCAGTGTTGCCCCTTGTTAGCTTTCTGTGCTTTAGAAAAGGAAGAAATTGGTTTTCTTCGGCTTTACTTTATTTCTGGATGCACAGGAAGGTTTTATGTTATTTTAGCTCTTAAGATAACAAGATTTTGATTTTAAGTCTTGCTCTTGAATAGGACAAGAAGCAAGCTCTAGTGAGGTTTTCTCTGCCATAAGAACTTCTGCACACACATTCCATTCTTCATAATTTGGATGTTACGTTTCTTTCAATGACAGCAAGAAAAGATTCTTTTAGAAATGGTCTTGAGGCTCATTTTTCTTCATTTTTCAGACATGGATGCACTGTAGGGAATATGTTTTATGTACTATCTTCCTCTTGGATTTGTTGAGTTAATTACTTCCCAGTATTTCTTGATACACCAGTACTGAGAAATTGCATAATTCATTGTTTTCTGTTCCAAAGTAATTTAGAAGTCAACTGGAATTGAGTTTTGGACCTGTTCTGAATCTAGGTATGTCTTCTACAGAGCAACTTTAATGCAGCTCACACAGGTAGGAAGGTAAATTTTTTTATACATCATAGCAAAATTATCCCCATGAAAATTACTTGAAAGTAATTTAAAGAGGTCATTCTTGGAAAACGTTGAAGTGTTGGAAGATAAGATCATGCCCATGCCATGTTTTGGGTGCTAGCAGTAGCAAAAAAGGGAGAAAGAGTTTCTATTTTTAGAGTTGATCCTCCTACACAATGTGAGTCAGAAGACACTTAAAAGTATGATATAAGCCAAAGTCTGTGTTGTTTTTCCTAACAATACTGTTTAGCCAGGTACATCTGCAGTGATCATCAAATGCTATACTTACTGATGGAATATAAATGCCTCAACTTACAGAGATGTCTTGGTGCTACCTGATGTCTCTTTTGTTTTGAGTTCATTATTCCCTTCCAAGCAGTTTTGCTTTTTTCACCTTATTTCCTCTTGTTTGCTCTTTCTTTACTGTTTCATTGAAATGATGCTTAAATGCTGAGCTTACTGTTAATAAAAACAGCTTTACACTGCTTCTCTTCGCTATAATTTTTTTTAAGGAACACTGGAAAAATAGATGAGGTTACTGAGACAGTATGAACCTAGCACCTCTTATGTTGTAATAAGTTGAAACTTGCTTTATACGTAAAGAATTTAACTAGCATATGATCATTTATGTAGGTCTTTCTCTAATGACTTGAAGATGGAACAATATTGAACAATTCTCTTTGTGTAAGCATTGAGGAGTCATTCAAAAACTACCCCAAAACTCATTAAAAAAAAAAAATAATAAGTCATTCAGTTGCTGATTTAAGCAGATGGAGGGTAAAGAGCCAAAAGAATAAAGCTAAATTTGAATGCAGTAGCATTAGAAATGCCTTGGAAATAGCTGATAGGCCATTAAAGATCGTCCTGTCTGAGAGCCACAATCAATAATTTATTAGAGGCAGTGATTAAATGTGGAAAGGAAGTGTGTATACATACATACATATATATAAATATGCATATATATGTATATACAGAGAGAATTTACAAAAACGCCCTCCTCTTTGAGCATGATGTTGCAAGGGAAAGCAGCTCATGAAAATTAGCATAAACACATAGCTGGACTAAACAATGAAAACTGAGAATAGAAAGGAAACTAAATGTACCTAAATCCCATGAAGTGAACTTACTGTTAACGTGTACACAATGAGAGAAGTGGGTACTTCATTTCCATTAAATTAATTACCAGATTGAAATGACAGGGTGCATTTAGGCATCTCATACAAGTTCTTTGACTTTTAAATTTTAAGAAGTAAGGCATAATCAAGAGTGCAAATTCTATGAGAAAATTAGGAAATAGCAACTTTTGTACAAACTGTACACAAATCACTAAGAATACAGTATCCATTGGTTCATGTGTATGTTGGAAAATAATAATAAATAGACTCTTGAGCCTATGCTTATTTGGTTGAGAGATTAAGAAAGCTTTATCTCAGAGGTCTGAATATTGCATCTGACTGGTACCAGCTAAATTAAAATACTTTATATAAATATTTTGCATATTAATTTTATTCAAGTAGTTTTGATATGTACATCAAAGAAATTAATTGTATTACTTACTTAGTTCCTACTACAGAACAAAGTACAATTCCTTCCAGTCTAATCAAATTAAATTAATGTTTCATGTGCTGGTGTCTTGATGTTTAGCTCTGGATATTTGGTTTTGGATTTGTCTCCCTCCTTTCCCCCCTTAGGGCCTTTGTCATGGTCATCATTTGATATGGTTCTCCCTCAAAGTGGTTTCTGTAGGTTCTTCAGGAGTGTTTATTTTTGCTGATCTAGTGGTTGCTGGGCTCAGACTGTGATACCAGAACGACTTTCATGCCACGTCTGCCTTGTTTCTGGGATGTAGCAGCCAAGCACCCTGACTTGAGTGGTGCACACAAAAGCAAGTGCCAGCACAGGATAAGCACTGCTACAGGGTGGCTTTGGCTGAGGGACTTGGCCCCTTTTGGTCCAGCATGGAAGTTATAAGATCATTAACTATGAACCAAATTAAACATTAACCAGGCCGTCAGACAACTATTTCTTTTATATTGATTTTTTTTCATGAATTTGTCTCATCCCTTGATGTGTCCATTTCTGCTGTTAGAAAAGGTGCTGGCTCTCTGAACTATGGGCCTTTTGTTTCCACTGTATCTCTTTCGGGATCTGAAACAGCTGTAGGGCTCTGTGTGCTTCAGAGTTTCAAACTCCTTGGCACTGCTCTGTGTGGATTTTAAAGGCACTAATATCCTGGTTTTTTGAGAAGGCAGAAGTGTCTGACACCTAGAGGCAGGCATGTTACGTCAACTTTATTGTTTCCTGCTGCAACTACTTAATGACTCTCAGAATACACAAATAGATACCCACTCTATAAAACTTACCATTTAAGGAATTTAGTCTTCAGATGAATGTGCACACAGTAAGTGAAGGGTCTGGGGAAGTAAAAAGCTCTTTTTGTTTTTGTAAAATAGTAAGGATGGCAATGGAAAACCCAGTAGGAATGTAAACATAACACAGAGTATTAGAAGAAAGAAATCCTCCCTAGGAGATTTATTGTTACAGATGGTTTGATAATATCTTTGTGGACTCTTGGATACAGTATTACATGATGAGAGGAATTGAGATTTGAGATGTATTCTAGTATTGCTAAAGGAAACTAAAGATATATAAAGATGGTGCTAAGTCTTGTGACATGTACAATTACTACTTTAAATCAGCTGTTAAAATTTGTTAAATTTTACTTTAAATCAGCTGTTAAATTACTCTCCAGTCATTACCATAGACCAGTCACAGCAGGAAAGTTCACAGTGTGGAACAGCAGATCTGTTCTTAACTAGTAAAACAACTAATCACCAAGAGTGCAAGCACAAAACACAATCTCATTTCAAAAGTATTGAAATTAATACAGAATAGTTGTACTCTGCTAGAGCTCTACAGACAACGAGGGGGTCTTTTAGGACTGCTTGAAAGCTGGTGATTTTTCAAAACAGGTTCAATATTCACTGGAATCAATACCATGTGGACGCTGAGCTACCAGCTTCTGGAACTCCTTCAAATTGTCCTCAGAAGGGCAGATCCATCTGAGTGGCAGTCTGGACCTGTGTCTTTCTTAGTTCATAAATATGCTTGGAAGACAGTTTGGAACACTTAACTTACCCATTTCATACCTTTTTAGTATGTCAGTTTTCCAGGATATTATCTCTAATCATTTATTGTTCCTCCAGAATGAAAAAGCAAATCTCACTTTATGGTTATGTATTTGGTTTGTTGCATATTTTTTTCTTTACATATTCAGTTCTCTCCTTTTGTATTATGAATCAAGCCCAATAATCTGATGGGATCATCATGAATGGCTTCTGCTTTTGCTGTGTTTTCAGCAGCCAGCTGCTCACTGTTGAGGTAAATGCTAACTTTGGAAGCCACCATGGGGTTAGATGATCTTTCTTCTTCATCTTCCTCTGATGAAAGATCTTTCTTTCTCCTTGGTTTTCTGCATTTTCCCTTGACACTGTGATCAAGTGAGGCATAACACATCTGATTGGCAGATTCCACCTAAAAGAAAATTCACCTTGACAGTAGTTATCCTTGCTTTAAATTTATATCTAAGACTTCAAGTACATCTACACTCTAATCATAATTCTGCCTGAAGTTTGCCTAAACTAGCTGTAAAACAACTCATTAAAAGTATATGATTTAACTGTGGGAGAATGGAAAACAGATCAATATAGCCTAATGGTAAATGACTCAGTGGCAATATGGAAAAATTCATCAAGGTATCTTTGGAAAGATTCTCTGTGGGAAGGAGGGAAGCTTATGTAATCAGTCCAGGTTCTTTGGGATGCAAGACATTATTTGATATGGTTTTCTTTTCACTTTTTTTTTTTAAATTTTAGTTAGAATCCAGTTATTAACAGGCTTTTTCTGTGCAGAAAACCAAAGGTGGATGATTCTTCTCTGTATGTAGGATCTCATTTCCAGTGCAAAATGTATGCTTTTTGTGTCTTTCCCCTGCTTCTTTGTGTTTTTCAAGCCAAACCATCAATGACTATTGACATTGGAGTGTCTAAATTAAAAAAGATATTCTTTACCTTCTGGAAATACCCTGAGAGGGAGGCTGAAAATCAGCCCTTATGAAATAGGTGGCAATCAACTCGGGAAATTGACGCTAGGAATGCTTCAGTTGCAGGCAAATTTCATTTGAAGCTTTCATGCTTTTAGGCATACAGGTATCTCAACAAAATACAAATCAATAGAAAGCAATCTTTCACTGGTTAAAGCATATAGATTTTGCACTGGACAGGAGAGAGACAGTCAAACTCATGAGTATCATGTGATGCAGCTTGTGTTTTCACTTGGTTGATAACTAAACCAAGTAAAATTAATTCTTTACATAAGCCATGGCCATGGAGGCAGATTTAATTCTGCATGATCTCCATGCCTGTGGCTGAGCTTTATTATTCTGTCTTGGGTGGAACTGAACTGTCTATAATTATGCTTCCTTATCAATGACTTGGGTTGAATGGAGGGTCGACTTTGTACTGAAATGCCTTGATGAACTGAGACACTAATGCATGGTAATTTTTGTGAGAATGTGAAGATTTTTGTTGTCATAGAATAAATAAAGGAACTCTTGAGACAGACCATGTTACCCTAATTCAGAAATCCATAACTAAAATTAAAGATACCTGTAGCTGGTTAACTGGTCTTTGAGGCTGGGACTTCATCTGCTCGTAACAACATTCTTCTGCAATTTATCAAAGTAGAAAAATCTTTTTATTAAGAGATGCTACTGAGCCTTAAAAGATCAGACCAACAGTTCCTCTCTGTTAGAAAATGCACTCCCCCCCCAGTTTTCTTCGGTAGGATGTTTGTGTTTGTTTTGAAATCACACACAGATCTCTCCCTCTAATTATAGAGAGGCAAATAGCTAAGAAATTCAGACACACATACTATGAAAATGAAAATCATTTTCTGTTCATATGGAGGGGAGGTTTCTCATTATTCACTATATGGGCAGCGTTTTAGAGTGCTTGGAGGACTTCTTGCAATTAAGAGGTAGCCACATGCTGATGTGTTTTTCAGCATAGGCAGCCTTTTCTCTGGCTGAGAAAGAGGTTGTGAGTTGCAGCAGCTAGGGATTAAATTCTATTCCGGCATCTACTTCCGTTTTCTGTAAATTTGGTTCTAGTTATTTTCTCATTTTGTATCTCATTTTAACCACCAGTAAAACAGATTACTTCTTTACTGTTGTCAGACTTTTACAATGACGATGCATTTGAGTGTTGATTAAATTTATGCAAACTGCGTATTAAAAAGTTGGATTTGTTTGGGCTTTATTTTTTCCTTCAGTTCAAGTCCTTCAGTTTTGCTTGACCCCAATTAAGGCTCGCAGAAAAAGTTGTGTGCAGTAAAATGCTGCTTTAACTCTGTAAGGGCTTCAAGAGACAAACCCTCAGCCCACCTAGCTCTAGCTGCAGTTATATGATGTTACAGCCTTTAATGTGTTGTCTCTCTGCCAAGGATTGTTAGCTTGAGCACAGTAGAGCAAAGCAAAGCTGTCTGCCCACCGTTCAGCTGCTGGGCTTCAGCATAATTGTCAGTATTGCTGGTGATCTGTGGATAGCCACAGCAGAGAACTGGTAAGTGTTTATTTCTGCCTGCTTCTGTGGGAGCACTGACCTTGGACCGTGAGTAATATGTATTTTACATTGCTTTAGTAGACATGGATCAAGCTGTTATTTCAGTTAGTGCAGCTTTACATTTAGACAAGCTCTTTGTTTTGAGATATGTGGCTGAACAGGACCATATGGACTGTAAAAAGCCAAATTCAGTGTGAGATCTGTTCTTATATATAGTAGTGCACTATGAAGTTTTGCATTTCTATCCCAAGTATCTTTTAATAATTTTAATTATATCAATAGTTGAAAAGATGTAGATTCTCAGGTTTGCCATTTGAGAAATGCAAAATTTGTCAGTCAGTTAGTTTTTAATCATACATTTCTATAGCCACTGAATAGACACATGTTCCTAAAACGAAGCTTACCTAAAGCATCTTGATTGAGATTGCCATAAACTGGATAATCTTCTGTGTCATAGCCATCATAGCTACCAGAGGAGTGGAAAAATACTTTTAATTCACAGAATATGCTTTATTTAGCACCCCAATATTCTATTTCAGCAAATGTTACATGCTCACGTATCAATATGCAGATTGTGATACAATCTGCATATACATATAGCAGTTTGTGATCTTCTAAACAAGATCAAAAATATCAGAGAGGGCAGAAATGGCGATGTGGGTATTCTCAGGAGAGATTTACCTAGCCCTGTTACCTAGCCCTGTAACTTCATTAAGCACAAAGCTAATCTCAAGACTATTAAGCTACAGTTTGATGTATGTTAAGAAATATTAATGATCACTGAAAGGAACCCGATTCATGTCCTTTGAGACCACTCTGCAATACAAACTAAAGCACTATGTGTGTCTTTTTGGGTGATGTTCTCAGAAGGTCCCCTCTTGGTTCAACTAAACTACTCATGTCGACACAAACAGAGAAGACCAAAGCCAAGTTCAGCTTTGGATTTTTAATGGTATGTTGTGTTTCATTACCTGGTGTTACTTGAAAATGTTTCTAAGTGGGTTTGTAAAATGGGAATTGTTAGTGGGAAGCACTGTGTAGCCTTTCTATTGCATCCCTATATTGCCTCTCGTGAAGGGGGTGAAGTCATGCTCTAACACCTCATTCAGTGGTATTTTTCATCTGAACAGGCGGTGATAGACAAATAGAGACTTCCCAACTTCAAGAAAATTTGTAATTGAGAATTGGGTTTGGGTATCAGATGCAGGCTTTTGTATTTTTGTTTCAAGGGCGTTCTATATTTGGGTTGAGATGAGACTCTCCATCTCTGTTTTCTAAAGTTTTGGGTTTGGTTTGGGGTTTTTTTTCTGTATGGCATAAAAGAGAGAGAGAGAGAGACTTGAAACAGATTTGTGTAACGGATCATTAGGTGTCCTGCAGCTGTAAACAGACTGTTTTATTGCTCTTGGATGCCATGTGTAAAAGATAGTTATGAAATGTAAATACATGTAAATTATTGCTCCACAAGTATTAACTATCAGACTATAATTTGTCACTGTTTTGTGAGAGCTGAGAGTTCTTTTAAATTATTATGAAATTATTGAGTTTAAGTGATAGGTAATGGTGCTTTAGCTCAATACCTTGCGCTTTCAGATAAAATTACAGTATTAGCATGCAATTATTTCATTGTTGGTAAAATGACTGGAGGATGTATCTCCCACATGCATTTTTTTTCCTGTTTTTTTGAAAACTTTCTTCCACAACCAACATTTCCAGGCAGACTGCATGAGATATTGAATTTTCCTCCTCTATGCCATCCCTCCCAAGCCATCTGTCATTATTTATTGCTTATTTTACCCTTGCCAGAAAGAAACTTTTTAATACAACTTACCTTGGATTGTTCTCTTCGTAGTCTTTATGCATTTTAGCTGGAAAATTTGTTTTAAAGAAAAAGTTCAGAGAAAATGAAACGGGCTATTTTAGAACACTTCAGATAATTGTCTCCACAGGCATGCTTTTGATTTTGGTTTAGAGAATACAGTTGAAAGCTCTGGCTGTCAGGACCTTCAGTTGTCCCTCTACTTTTCTCAGATACAAGAAATGTCGCTGTTATGGCCCTGTGCTGTGGTTGTGAAGTCTACATTAGTTTACAGTACCCAAAAAAAGTACTCTAACCCGTGATTCATTCCTGATTTCCTCCATCTTCTGCTTCTCCCTCATCTTTTTCTCTCATCAGATTTTCTCTGTCTGGGGAGGTGCATCATGTGTTTAAATCACAAAGTGACGGGTTTATTTCTTTTACTAGTTCTGCTTGTACGTCTGAAAAAGAGATCCTGTGATCTACACAGATGAAGAAACTGAAGCAGAGAGGCCATGGCTACAAAGAGATTTCTTGCTAGAGCTTGATTAATGATTCAGGAATGCATGACTTTCTAAACTCTGCTCCAGGACTCCCAAATTAAACTCAGTAAGCTCCAGCTCAATGAGTGATGCAGCATCAGCCACTCTGACCTAAACCTTGGTCAGGCTAGTTTTGTAAATGACTCTGATACTTCCTCATAGAAATATCTGCCTAGAAGCCCTGAAACACAAAATAAACCGAAAAGCTCAACCCACACCCATCCCAAAACACTCCAGCAACTCTCTTAACATCCTGTGACTATCTGATTCCCTAATACTTGGTGAGTTCAGTTTATAAGCACAGGCTTTCTGTTTACATCCATTATATACACAGGTGTATTTAGCCTGGTGGAAGTCACCAGCGTTGGCCTGCTCACTCCTACATGGACAGCACAGGTGCAGTTTTCTCTGTGTAAAGGGAATAGTGAGGATTGTATAACTTCCTAATCATAGAATCGCGTGCTTAAGAGAGGTTGCCCTGGCATAATCTCTCAAAAAAGTAAAAGTTCATTTCAACCAAAACCAGAGTATGGCTGTAGTCAAATGAGAGACACGCTGGTTTAAGAAATACAGTAGAATCCCGTTATGTAAAGCAATTAGAGTGTTTTTCCAAAATACATTGATAAGGCATAAAATCTATGAAATCTGAAATTCAAGCGATCATTCAGGAATTTGGGGAGGAGGAAATTTTCTCAAATGTATTTTGTATCAGTGCATTTACTTAAAACAATTTTTGAATGGAAAAGTTAGAGGAAAAGTGTACTTCCTAGAAAAGGAAATTGCAGGTATTAAAAACATACTTTAAAAATAAAAATTTAGAACTAAATTCTTCTTGTTCTGTTGGTTTGCCTTCAGAGAATGGATTTGGGTAGCTGTTTTTAGCAGTGGATTGGGCAGTCAGCAATCATTCTATAATCACACCTGACTCTCCTAAAATTTTTCAAAAGCTAAATGCTCTCTGGTAAAATCCTTCTTGCCAAAAGATAACATAAGATTCAGAAGAATCAATTTGTCGACTTGAAATCTCTGAGCACGGATGGCTTTAAATATTGAAACTCCGCTCCTTACAAAGAGACATTACTTACCTTGCTTATTTTTCATACAATGTGAAATATTCAGAGTCAATGAAACAAGCAGAGCCAAACTCAAGAAGGCCAAAACTCCCCAGACAGAAAAATGGCAGTCCATTTCGGTAACTGAAAGAGAATAATTTTACCATTTGTGTTGTCCAACAGTTCTACTGTATTCTTTTTGCTTGGTTGGTTTTTGCTTTCTGTAATTGAAGCTGCTATTTTGTTGTTTACTCTCTGACAGCTATTGATATACAAGCTAATTAATTAATATCAAAACCCGATGCTAAATAATAAGAAAGCAATTTTAATAAAATGTCAACAGAAATACTGTTTGATAGGAATTCAGCCAAAGATTAGGCTATTGGTTTGCATCTAAGATGCAGCAAAAATCAGAAATTAATAAAGAAAAAATTCATTTTACTGGATAGCTTTGAAATTATTTCTACAGTTGTCTTTAACTTAGTATTTGCAGTAAATTCAGTAAATTCTTGGCTAAATTCTAGAGTTCATGAAAGTAGTTCTGAATTCAGTCAAAACAAATTCACTGGATGTGTCTCTGAATAATAGCTAAGTCTGTAATGTTTTAATAATTCCTGCAAAAAATGTCAAAATTTGGTTATGTTTTCTTGTTTTGTTTTACAGCTATTAAAACCACTTACTAGTACTCATTTTCTTGCCTGAAAAACCAGAGGAAGTGATGATAAAGGATAAGCATCAGCTGGGACCCAGTGAAGCCCCCAGTACTACTGCAGAGAAAAGTTCAAACAGCTCCTGGAAAATCACTTGGTAGAAGTGAGTCCTGTTATTTGAACAAAGTCTTCTTTTGCTCTTAACTTGCCTCTCCTTGCAATAAGAAAGACAAGAAAGAACCGCACTTCACAAAATCTATTTTTTTCGTTTAATTAATTCTTTGCTTAACCTAGCTCATACAAATTTTTCCTCACAAACCATGCTGAAGAAAATAGCCTATTTGTGACAGTCGAGCGGCCAAAATTATCAGAATGGCCTGCAAAAGCCTTCCTTGACAGAGGAAACACTGAGCCAAACAAATGAGTGAAAGAAGCTTACAGCTTGATTCATCAATTTCCCCAGAGACAGGTTTCATGTTCTCCAAGATTTGCAGTGTTTGAAATAAAGCCTGGTGCCCAAAAATAGTGAGTTCCTCTAATGCTGCATAAAAAAATTGTAGCTGGAGCAGAGCAGCCAAGGTGCTGGATTGGACAATACAGAATCACAGAATCACTAGGACAGAAGAGACCTTCGAGGTCGTTGTGTCCAACCCATGCCCAAACACCTCAACTAAACCATGGCACCAAGCGCCACATCCAATCTTTCTTTAAACAGATCCAGGGATGGTGACTCCACCACCTCCCCGGGCAGACCATTCCAGTACTTTTTCACTCTTTCCATAAAAATCTTTTTCCTAATATCCAACCTGTATTTTCCTTGGCACAGCTTAAGACTGTGTCCTCTTATTCTCTCAGTCGCTGTCTGGAGAAAGAGACCAACCCCCACCTGACTACAACCACCCTTCAGGGAGTTCAGGGAGTTGTAGAGAGTGATAAGGTCACCTTTGAGTCTCCTTTTCTCCAGGCTAAACAACCCCAGCTCCCTCAGACGTTCCTCATAGGGCTTGTGTTCCAGGCCCTTCACCAGCCTTGTTGCCCTCCTCTGGATGTGTTCAAGCATTTCAATGTCCTTCCTAAATTGAGGGGCCCAGAACTGGACACAGTACTCAGGTGCAGTCTCACCAGTGCTGAGTACAGGGGAAGAATGACTTCGATGGTCCTGCTGGCCACACTATTCCTGATAAAGACCAGGATGCCATTGGCCTTCTTGGCCACATGGGCACACTGCTCGCTCATGTTTGGCCTGCCATCAATCAGCACCCGCAGGTCCCTTTCTGCCTGGGCACTGTCCAGACACACCATCCCCAGCCTATAGCCTTGCAGGGGGTTATTAAGGCCAAAATGCAGGACTCGGCACTTGGATTTATTAAACTTCATCTTATTGGACTCTGCCCATCCATCCAACCGTTCCAAGTCTCTCTGCAGAGCCCTCCTACCCTCCAACAGATCAACACACGCTCCCAGCTTAGGGTCATCTGCAAATTTACTAATGAAAGACTCAATACTCTCATCCATGTCGTCAATAAAAATATCGAACGGAATTGGTCCCAGCACAGACTCCTGAGGGACACCACTGGTGACTGGCCACCAGCTGGATGTAGCACCGTTCACCACCACTCTCTGAGCCCAGCCATCCAGCCAATTCTTAACCCAGCAAAGAGTGCTCCTGTCCAAGCTGTGGGCTGACAGCTTTTCCAGGAGTTTACTGTGGAAGACAGTGTCAAAGGCCTTGCTGAAGTCCAAATAGACAACATCCACAGCCTTCCCTGCATGCACCAGCTGGGTCACCTGGTCATAAAAGGAGCCCAGGTTGGTCAAACATGACCTACCCCTCCTAAACCGATGCTGGCTGGGTCTGACCCCCTGGCCATCCTGTAGGTGCTGTGTAATGACGATATAAACTGTTCCATTACCTTACCGGGTACTGAGGTCAGGCTGACTGGCCTATAATTACCAGGCTCCTCCTTCCTACCCTTTTTGTGAATGGGCATCGCATTGGCCAGCTTCCAGTCATCTGGAACCTCCCCAGTGAGCCAGGACTGTTGGTAGATGATGGAGAGCAGCTTCTCAAACTCATTTGCCAGCTCCCTCATCACCCTGGGATGGATCCCATCTGGTGCCATAGATTTATGAAGATCCAAGCAGCTCAACAGTTTTCTGACTGCCTAGTCCTGGATAACAGGGGGACCATTCTGCTCCCTGACACCATCTACCAATCCAGGAGGACAGCTGTCCTGAGGACAAGCCATCTTCCCACAAAAGACCAAGGCAAAGAAGGAGTTAAGCATTTCCGCCTTCTCCTCACCTGCAGTTACTAAGTTCCCTCCCTCATCCAGTAAAGAACAAAGGTCAGTCTTACCCTTCCTTTTGCCGTTAATACATGTGTAAAAACATTTTTTATTATCCTTTACAAAAGTTGCCAAATTAAGTTTGAACTGAGCTTTGGCCTCTCTAATTTTTTTCCTACATGCCCTAGCAACCCCCTTAAATACTTCCTGAGAGACCTGACCCTCCTTCCAAAGATGATACATCCTCTTTTTATTTCTAAGTTCCTTCAAAACCTCATTGCCCATCCAGGCTGGACGTTTGCCTTGTCGACTCATCTTTCGGCACACAGGGACAGTCTGTTATTGTGCCCTCAAGATCTCTTTCTTGAAGCACGCCCACCTTTCCTGGACTCCTTTGTTTTTAAGGGCTGCTTCCCAAGGAATTCTCTGAATAAGTCTCCTAAATACACCAAAGTTTGCCCTCCGGAAGTCCAATAAGAGTCTTATTGATGGTCCTCCTCATTTCACCAAATATCTATAATTTCACGGTGACTATGCCCCAAGCAGCCTCCAACCACCACATCTCCCGCCAACCCATGTCTATCTGCAAACACCAGGTCTAACACAGTCCCTCCCCTGGTGGCTCACTCACCAGCTGCAATAGAAAGTTGTCCTCCACACACTCCAAGAACTTCCTGGACTGCCTCTTTTCTGCTGTATTAAGTTCCTAACAGATATCTGGTAGGTTAAAGTCACCTACAACAACAAGAGCTGGTGATCCTGATCCTTAATGCACTTTGTTGGTTTTTGACATATCTGGATTCCCTCAAGAAGCTGACATTTTGTTTGCTTCTTAAGTAAAGCTGAGGTAAAGGAGTACAGGAATCCACTTTTCCATGTTGCTGGCCAGGGGAGGGTGGCAGTGCATTTGCTCCTGCTGAGAAAACAGAGCTTTTTTCTGTGACTGTCCGGCTCAAAACCTCCTTACAGGTTTTGTTCCCTCATTGTGCTGGTGTTGCCAAAGCTCTTTTCACTTTGTTGTACTCCAGCCCCCAGATGTCTTTATAACGACAAAACAAGACAAGATAAACCTTGGTAGTAAAAAATCACAAATCACCTGGGCTTCTGGGATGCAAGTTTCTTTCCTGATCAGAACTCTCTTTTTAAAGGAACAAAGTAAAGCAAATAAGCTGTAACTTTCTGACAGATTTTTAAGGGTTTTTTGCACATGGTGCTTTCAGTGGCCATTTATCCTTCTTTTCGAACTAAACGTCCCGTTTCCCTGCCTTTCTACCATTTGAGTTCTCCCAAAGGTGTTTGAGGATTCTTTATCACTGCAGTACTCCTTTTCATGTTGAAAGGCACTTTTTTTTGCAATGAGATACAGACATTCATGAGGAGAGACAACACCCCCATGAAGCAGCTATATATCATTCCGTTTTTTCAGGAAAGGAATTAAAAGAATGGGAAATCCTACGCTGAGAAGATGTTATCAGGCTACATCAAGAATCATCAGTCTTTGGAACCTGGTTACTGTGCAATTAGTCACTCAATATTGCATCCCATGCAACCTGTCCAAAATTACAAGTTTGTCCAGGACAAGAAATTTCAAGTCTCACTGTTGTGCCTAAGTAACCAGAATCATCTTTCATTCTTCTCCTGTCTTTTTATCTTTTCTGATGTGATTGTTTTCCATTTTTCTCATATTCATTTCATATTTCTTTTCCTACAAACACTTTTTCCAGGGAGCAAAAGCAGTATTGTGGCCTACGAGAAGGGAAGCACATGTAACTGTGGTAGAATCACAAAATCAATTACATTGGAAAAATCCTCTGAGATCATCGAGTCCAACCTATGACTGAACAACACTTTGCCAACTGTTCCATGGCACTCAGTGCCACATCCAGCCTTTTCTGAAGTGCCTCCAGGGATGATAACTCCACCACCTTCCTGGGCAGCCCAAACCACAAGCCGCAACTCCATGATTCATTAGAATAAAAAGAGTGAGCAGGTAGCTAAAGGATGTTTGCCCTCTAACGTTGTTCCTTTTTCTTCACATAAAATGTTGCAATTTATCTCTCTGATTCAGGAATCCAATTTTTCCCTAGTGTTTCCAGAGTAGAAGGAAAACTTAGTTTCCATTTGACTATTTTCAGCCCTTAACTGACCCACGTTTTGTTGACAAGTATTATTTTCCTGTTTCAGCTTCTGATTTAAATTGAAATTATTACCTGGGGAATAATAAAGGTTGGATAAAATATTTTTCCTTTCAGTTTTCAATTTTAAATTCTATAGTATTTGAGCAATCGCACTTCTCAACAACTTCAAAAACATTCTAGGAAAAAAAAAGATATAAAACTTGGATTTCTAATAAAATGTACCAATGTTTTAAATCTCACGATCTATAGTTCTTTCTTAAGCATGATTCAGAAAATTTCATGAGTGTGGGTAGATTAAGAATAGAACAGTTATATTTCTTCCTGGATGAACACTACTTAGTTTATTTTTAAATTTATTTTCCACAACACTGACTTAACATCTGCTTGAGTTTCAGTAGAATTTATACAAACATATGTGTGACTTCAATTGTTTGTTTGTTTGTTTTTGCAGTACTAGATATTTGTCTGTCAGACAACACTACTTATACTGGAGAAACAACAGCAGTTTTTACTTAGCCCATAAAACCACAGTAAAGACCTTGATCAGAGGTGTAATGGTGCTGTTCTGAGAGCTCTACGCCATTCTAACGTCAGTTTCAAGCTAATCTTAATACCCAGATATAAAATATGAGAAAATTTTGATTTTATATCCTAGCTTTACAGATATGGAACTCCCAGATCTTTCCCACGTCTTCTTGTTCTTATAGGTGTTTCCGATATGGTACTTACATTTATAACTGCATTATTTCAATATTTACTACTTTGACAACAGCAGCATTAAAAGGAAAGCTGACTGACTGTGTGAAGAACAATTTGTCTCCACAGATAACTACACTGCTGTCCCTAAATGTATAATAGCAAATGCAACCTCTCACAGTTAACAGGTTGTGCTACAGACAAAAATAAGAGAAGGAGACTGTAGATGGTGAGAAATAAACAGAAAGTCTATTAGACTAATCATATTCCATTTTGAAATGGTGTCTTCTATTCTCTAATTTTAATTCTCATTCAAGTCATCTATTCTCAAATGGAACAAAACCAGATTATTCTTTTTTACATATTATATAGTTAGTCCAAAGAACCTGTGACACTGTATTCAGGGGCATTCTCATTCAAGCCATCAAGCTGAATACTTTTTTAAAAATTGTTATATCTTTGTAAAAGAGTCATATGGAATAATTTGGTCCCTTGGAAATAGTACACTATGATTCTAATGTGACAAGCTCAAATTCCATCAGGGTTTCCTGTGATAGTCTATCTGTGAGAGGAAAACTTAAGAGTGGTAGTAGTTTGTTACAAGAAATAATATTGAAGTATTCTTAAAGCAATGTGCTCCTCTGCAAAAGGAAAAGATTTCATTATATACCCAAAGGTTTCACGAGAGGGACAACAATTCTTGTTATATTGTTAGAAGATTTTGGGACACATGAGTGGAGAAGTAGGATATTTAATCACTACAAAGATTTTGATTAACTAATAATATCAGACTCTCTGTAGTATTAATGATACATTCTTATGCAGCTGTTTTTCCATTTCTATTTGAAAACCAGGTTAAACTTAGAATAGCATCCAAGCAGAACATCTACTTTAGGTAAGTTACTTCATTTGGATAATGTTTTTACTTTTCTGAATTTAAGGATGGGGTTACTCACCACCTCTTAGGATGTTTTACACTGCTATAAACTGAAGGTGCCATATTCACACCACAAAACGCAGGCAAACAAGAGATCTTCTAAATACATAGTTAATTGTGCTTTTCCTCTTTTTAAAAATCTATTGACAACTTTCCCTACCAACTGAGACAAGACATGGGAATAAATAGAGTTTTGGTTATTTGTTCTTAGGTTTTCTCTTTATGGGGTTCATTATACTGTCACTGGAGGGCTGTGAGGGAAAAGCAAAAAGAAACCCAACCAGAAAAACAAAAGCCTCCAAAACATTCTAATCTTTCCTGGGTGAATTTCTGCAATTCAATTTACTGCAACTCAAAGGAGTGGGCATAATCACGTACTTACCTGCGGGGAGAGGAGCCAGATTTAACAATTCAGGTTAAATATTTGTCCTCTTAACAACATTAGAATAGGTAGCAGAAGTGCTACATTTTGTTCCCTCTTGCTCTAATGTATTTTGTTTAGAGAATCCATCTCAAAGGATAACAGAAAGATAGCATACTTCTAGCAGGTTTTTGTACTGAAAAGGAACATGAAGTGAAGAATATAGATACCATCTAGCTGGACGTGCCGTCTGTGGTATCAACACGTTATCCACAGAGCAGATTAATTGCTACCAGATTTATGATGATGATCTGGAGCATAAAATGGTTCCTTTCCTTTCTTTCCTCTTGTTTTTGTCTACAAAATTGTCAAAGATGAGATAAAACTATCTTTCCTCCCCCCTTCCAATTAAATGTTGATATAAATAATATTTTGTACTAATGACCCTTAGAAAAAGAAACCCATTAAGAGACTGATGAATGTTAAATTAGCATTAAAAATGCTTCCACCTGTGTGAGCTTTTAATACAGGATTAATTCCCTGAAAAAGATTCCTTAAACTGCAATTAATTAGTGCACAACTAATTGCTTTGTAAGATATCAGCTTCATACTTCAGAGGGGAAACAGCGCATTGGAAAATAAGGAGGCCCACAGCACAGTATTTTCAGCATAAAATTAATGCCAATCCTTAGTCTTCATTACCGAACCTTAATTAATGAAGGTTTAGCACCCTGAGCCACATTCTTGGAAGACTGCTAATCTACCATAGTATGGTTCTACTGCTCCTGTGCTTGCAAGTTTAAAAGATAAATCTTACCTGGTTTTGTTGTTTCTAGGAATACTCTCCTCCCCTTTATCCAACAGGAAATCAAGTTATGCCGACAAACGTTGGATGCTCTTTTGTTTCGGACCTGGCAGCATGAACCTGTCTTTAGAGTTGCCGTCAATCTCAAATCCCTCCAGTCTTTTTTTTTTCACCTCCTTTCTTACAAACAGGAAATGTGGTTCAGGCTTTTACAAGCAAACTCACGTTCTCCTTCAGTGTTTGCCTCCAAGAGAGAATCAAAGTATTTATGTGTACCCTTGTATTTATTATCCACCTGTCCTGCCACAGAAGAACATGTACAGGACTAGTAGTTTCATTTATGTGATACAAACTTACTTTTGTAATATTCATATGAGACCCATACTCTAAGTCTTCTTGGGTTTTATGTTATGTTGAATTCAACAGAAGTATTTAGATACCACTTAAACTAAATTACAGAACTATTTTACCTTGGAGAGCTTCGTGACTCTTCCTCTCTTGAAGTTTCTAAGCCAAGTCTGAAAATCTATAGCTGAGAACCTTCAGCTTAGCAACAACAGGATTCAGAGGCACGATGAAGGAATTATAACACTACCAGCTCTTGAAGGTCAGGTTAGAATAACATAATGTGATTCCTCCATTCTTTAGTGTTTATGAATCTGGGGCCACAGTCCAGTACAGCTGTGGAAAGAAAGGATAAATCAGCATGTGGCTTGCTGTGTGTATTTGTCTTTAAATTTTAATGAACCATGTCTGCGTTTAGGCAGAGAAGCCATTTTATTCTCAGAATCGGAGTGGCTTCTTCCAGAGGAAGCTTGCACGCTGAGCACTGTCAAAGAAACCTTCTGTTAACTTCTGATGTTATAGTTTGGGTTTGGGGTTTTTCTTCAGAGCAAACAGTTTTATTTCCTACAGTGTGTAATGTAGAAGTAGGAAGGATTTCTTAAGAAAAAGAAGTGAATCGCATGACCATGTCTGTCTTTTTGGAATACGTAAACTGAAATAGCCCTCAGTGTAGTCTAAGGAGCAATGTAAAATTCTGCTCTTCAAGAAAAACTCTAATGTGAGAAAATGTCCTCTGCAATCTATATTTACTTGAGATGCTATTACTCTGAAATATTATTTTTATATTAACTGACTTTGATCAATGTTTAAGAATAATTTACTGGATTAGCATCTTATTTGAACATGAAGGAACAGATTAGTGTTGATTCAAGTCTAAGGGTGATACAGACTCTAAGGGTGTATCAAGTCTAAGGGTGATACAGACTCTTAACTACTCAGGGCTTTATCACAATGAAGTGAATAGAGCAGGAGGAATTAATATGAAAATACTCAAAATTGTGGGAATTCTTATAGAAGGATACTGAACTGATAGAAAAACTGGAGAGGGTGGAAGATGCGCATTGTGAAAATGAAGACAGCTGCTTAGTTTCTCATCTAAGGGCACGAGGGGTAAATCTGAGATCTGCAGAGGGTTCAGAATAAAATGCTTATCAGCTTGAACAAGAAGCTTACAAGAAATAAACTCCTTTGGAGATAATTAGGAGCATAATGGAAAGGTGAATATTGAGAATGCAGCAGGGGATTTCTGGGTTTGTAGTCCTGTGGGTGTGTTAAAAAATCTGCTCTCCAAGAGCAAATCATTGCTGTACTGTATCAGCTTCGAGTGGCTGCAAAAGCAAATTCTATTGGAATGTGCATGAACTTGGTATGCTGCTTTGGGCAACCTGCAAGAGACAGAAAGCTCTGTTAGACAGCAAGAAAATATTTGCTTCAGGCAGTAAAATCCATTGTGAAGATGAGGCTTCATTTTTTCCTTTCCTTTGTATCAGTGCTACATTAAAAAACGTAGAGAGCCAGTAGTCTGCTTAAAGTGCTGTTACGCAGGATACCAGAGACAAGGACAAATCATGATTATGCTTAGAAAGACAGAACATAAGGTAATGCCACTTCATCCCCATCTATTGCATACAAAAGGCATTTCCTCCTCTTTTGCAAGTCCCCAACCTATACATTCCTGGGTGCATATTCCGGGAAAATCTCTCTGCCTGCTTAACTACTTACGTGATCTTAGGTAAACATGCGATCCTGGTATCTCAAGAGTCTGTCTCGTGTGGGCATCTGACTTGGCTGGGAACAGCTCTTGCTACTGAAGTTCTTGGAGAAGGTAAACGGAGCATGATGTGCACAGATGAATATGAAGGAGTAAATCTGTGCTGAAATGGAGTCAAACAAACAGTACATTACATTTTGTAATGTATGCAAGTTGCCAGCAAGTAGTGCTTTTCTAAGACCGCAAATGCATGTTTCTTCTGGCTTCCTGAAGGTGAAATAAGTTGCAGAGCTGACAACACCATCAGGCCCCAAATGTCTGCTTTCTCTCCTACTACTCAAATTACAACCTTTCTTTGAAAAATCGTATCATTTTCTCTGCTAAGTGTTGTAGCAGAAATCCCCTTGCAAAGAATGTAAGAGACACTGTTTGTAGTAGAAGAAGTAGAAAAGAATAGGTACTAGTAGTTGCCATGTAGAAGTCTTGAAAACATAGGTATTCCTGCAAGATGTAAATTATATTTCTATTTGAAATGGAAACCTATTTTTAATAATGAAATGTCAGAATTTTCTGGGCAAAGTAACTACAGCAGAAATGGTTTTTATTGGGTTTGTGCTGAAGTGGAGTCTGTTCTGGTTTTATTCTCACAAACATATTGGAGAAGTAGAACTGCTCTTTTAAGCTGAGCACGAGACTCTACTTAGATGTCAGGTGCAGACCTGGTGCTCCTTGTGCAGTGAACACAAACGAGCAACAGTGCTACAGGAGAGAGGTTGGTTTAAAATAGCTGCCAGAAACCATGAGGCCTTTCAAGTGAGCTTCAAATGCTGCAGACAGCTCTTCTATCTCTTACAGTGAATTTAGTACTTAATGATAAAATTAAAAAACTAATCAGGGTCATTTGTGCATTGTAGACAAAGCCTGTCTTTAATCACCACTTTACTTAAAACCAATGTTAAGCAGAATGCTATCTCATTAGCTGCCCCTAAAATTGTGGCTCCTATTAAAAGCAGTATCATGGGTTTCCGGTGGGGAAACCACTGAGTGTTTTTTTTTCTGAATGCTACAAAACTTGATTATCAAGGACTATAGAGAAAAAATTTCTTATCTTGATAATTCTGCACTGAAAATTTTCCATTGAAAGCTAGGACTGCACACTCGTGAAGCTTTGGGTGGGGTTTTCTGTGTTGCATGCTTTGAGATAGCAGAGCAGTCCCTGTGTACTTAGCAGAGAGAAAACAGACCAGATGCCACTTCATTCAAAACCTGCAAAAATAAAGTGTGGCTTTTCCATTGACTTCACTAGATTTTATTTTCTGTTCAGATAGATACTGTATGCTGAGAGAGATGTAATCTCTAGTGATTTTCCTTTCAATAGCCACAAGAAGAATGAATGTCCTGTTAAAGTGCTATAATCCATTTACCTGGTTTTAGGGTTTTTTTAGTTCCCTCTTGACACACTTACACAAGACCACGGGTAAATATTTTCCCCTGGGCAGCCAAAGACCTGACCCTGCAACTATTCCTCATATGAGACATCCTAGTGAAGCCAGCAGGCTCCACTCTGTGCTTGGCAGCAAGCTTGCAACTCTATCAACTTTGACCAAAGCACAAGAAGAATTTGTGAGCAAGATCGTAACCCTAAAATACTGAGCTTGTTCTTTTAAAAGTTTCTTGGGACTACCACAAGCATGTCTATGTGGCTCTGTTGGAGCTAGTGTAGAAAACCCAAACACATGTGTACATGTGGCCTGAAGCCTCGTGGAGAATCACCCTGAAGGGTCTAAGTCCTTTGCTACGGCCTGAGCCAATAAACTGACTCCTCATTTGTCCTCCTTGCTGAAGTGATGAAGCTGACTCCTGATCTGCAGTGTGTCCTTAACCAGCTTAGCCTTCATAGGGGACTTTCTCATCTTGGCCAAGAGAATGTTAGAAGCTTGTCCCCTGTGTTGCAATGAGTTAAACTTGTTCTACCTTGAGTGAAGTGATCCCAGCTACAGTTCTGAATGAAAATAGCCCTTGCTTTGAGCAAAACAACTCCTGTGCTCTACTGAGTGACTGGTGTTGCAGGTAATGAATTGTTGCAACTCAGGATGCTGCCTCTGCATTTGAACTCTGTCTCTTCCACCACTTTTTGAAGCCTGTATTATCACAGCACAGTTCATGTTGGCCTGTCATTCCGGGCACAAGAAAAGTTCTAAGTTCTTTAAAATCTGATGGAGACCTAGAGTAGGCTGTGTAGTTGAGGGTTCTTGTTACAAGTCAGACTGGTGTTTATGTGAATGCTCCCACCTCCCTTTGCCATGACATTGCAGGGGAAAGCACTTGAAGCATGTGGTTTTCTCCTCTAAAATCCTTCCTGCATTTTATCCAGAGGGACACTGTTTCCCTCACATGACACAGTGGCTGGAGAGCAGTAGGAGAACCACTGAACTTGGAGTCAAGTGCAGGTCATGCACATATCTGCCAAGTCAGAAATAGTGACAAGGAAATGAAAATATCTATGAGCCTGCCTCAACTTAATCTGTGATTGCAAATATCTACCGGTAGGCCAAGGTATCTCTGCAGTGCAGCTTAATGACAACTTAGCTCTAATTAGTGTGTGTAGGTTAAGAGAAAGATTTGAAATAATGTCTGTGAAGCTAAGCTAAGCCTTGAAAAGTAGTCAGTGATGCATTGGAGTTGTGAATTTGAACTGAATCACTTAACTACTGAACCTTTCAGCTTAACAGTGTTGTGGTTGTATCTCTATTTAAAGAAGTTTCTGGTAAGCAGATAAAAGTGCTCATCTTGCCACATTCATGGCTGTTAAAACATTGTTTTCTTACTACTTCCTGTTGAGCAGCACATTTGGGCACAGCAGAGAGTGTGCTGCTTTTCTTGTAGTTTAAACCGTCAGAGACTTGTTAGCATTTACAGAAAGTAAGAACACAGGTGCATGGGAAATGGCTTTCTTGTCCCACAAAATGTTGAAAGCCTGTGAAGTGGCTGTCGTACATGAGCACGTACACTTTGGCATTTCTCAGAGGCCAAAGTACGTACCGTTCCAGGAGTTCTCTTTGGTCATGAGAGTCTTGGATTAAAGTGTCTGTGTGAAGGAAGCAGTGCATGGACAGAACTTCTGTCTGTGATAGCTGAAAAATGCAGCCATGGACCCCTTAGGTATCATGGGTGGCCTCACTCTGTCACGCACGAATGCTGCGACTGCAAAGGGAGGACTTTGGTTTGGAACTAAATGATCTTTAATGTTCCTTCCAAACCAAACCATTCCATGATTCTATGACAAATTTTTCCAAGAGAATTTTCCCAATATCATGACACTAAGCTTCCTGTTTACAAGACCATATACTTTCAGAAGTCTGGCATTGCTGAAACACTGATAGGCTCTAAGCAAGCTCTGTTGTGGCTACCTTAAGCATAATGATCCCGTGACTTCAATTCTTGTTTTGGTTGTAATCTAGGCTACTAAAGTTCTTTCAATTCATGTTCTGTCTTTAATAACTCTTATTTTGAGTTAGACTGGTTAAGCAAAGTGTTTTTCTCTTTTATGAAACATGCTCCTCAGGAGTATTTTCTGTCTTCTTTATTAGTGTGCAGCTCCCACTTCCATAGCTGATTATGAAAGAGTTGCTCTCTGTACTGTTATGGGTGCCAATAAATTCTTGCTGGGTTGCTTAGTCAGTGCTTTATTTGGCATTGTCCAGAGATGAAGAAATATTTGCATGAGTGGATCTTCTCATAATCTAAAGAACAAAATTAATTAAAGGTGATAGCCAGTTGTGTGATTTGGTTGCTATTTAGATTTCTGTTCAGATACTGATGTAACTGATGCATAAAATAAAATGCACATCTGTGTTGGTTTTGTATGGCCTGGTTTTTGGTAGCGGGGGGGGCACAGAGGTGGCTTCTGTGAGAAGCTGCTGGAAGCTTCCACCGTGTCCGGCAGAGCCAATCCATTACAGCTCTGAAGATGGACATGCTGCTGGCCAAGGCTGGGACAATTAGAGATGGTGGTAATGCCTCTGTGATAACAGATTGAAGAAGAAATCAAAACAATGAGGGCACAGTTTTTGCTTCTAGCCAGAGAAGAGGAGGAGGTGAGAACATGTGAGGGAAACAACATGACAGCACCAAGGTCAGTGGAGAAGGAGGGGGAGGAGGTGCTCCAGGTGACGGAGCCGAGATTCTTCTGCAGGCCGTGGTGAAGACCATGGTGAAGCAGCTGTGCCCCTGCAGCCCATGGGGATCCACGGGAGATGCAGAGATCACCTGCAGCCCGTGGAGCGGGTGGATACCTGGAGGAGGCTGTGATCCAGTGGGTGACCTGATAGAGAGAGAGGGCTCTGCTTCCAGGCTGGAGCAGCCTGTCCTTGGAGGACTGCACCGCATGGAAGAGAGACCCACGGCACAGCAGTTTTGGGAGGACTGTGTGCCCGTGGTAGAGACTCACATTGCAGCAGGTGCGGTTTGGCTGCTGCTCGTGAGAGTGGACCCACACTGGAGAAGTTCATAGAGAACTGTCTCCTGTGGGAGGGACCTCACAGTCTCACAGGGAAAGGACTCCTCTTCCCGAGCAGCAGAAGACAATCTCAGGTGATGAACTGACCAAACCCCCATGCCCTGTCTCCCGGCACTTTCAGTGGGAAGGAGGGAGGGGCTGGGGGAAGAAAAAGTGTTGTTAAGGGCTTATTTTACTTCTCATTATCCTCCTCTGATTTCATTAGTAATAAATTTATATTGTACCTCTAAGTTGAGCCTGTTTTGCCCTTGGAGTGTTTCCTCCCAGTCCTTATCTCAAGTCATGAACCCTTCATCAAGATTTTCTCTCTTGTCTGCCTGGCTGTGACAGGGTGACTTTTGTGCGTGCCTAGCATCTGGCCAGTGTCGAACCACAACAACATCCTTCTACATCACCACTGATGTACACGTGTGTGTAGGTTCAGTTCTCCATGTCAGATATGCCCAGGGGTAGCAAAAACATTGTGGCTGAGGTGGGAGTTGAATGACTTCAGAGCAGCCAGCAATGCTATCCCTCGGTGTGAGCACTGCAGAAATAGATGACATTTCCATCTTTAAAACTGGTTGTCATTTTAGCAGGAAGTGTGCCACAGCTATGTAGTTCATCAAATACTCCCTAGGCCACGCTCTGCAGTACTGAAAAGGGAGATTCTTCTCAATGAAGCTCAGGAACTTGATGGCATTCCCTTCAAGCAGAGGAGGCAGGTAGATCAAGCCATTTTCCGACCTTACCCCATCTCCCTGGTAAAGAGGTGGCATGTTATCAAGTAGTATGGGGGAGGGTAGAGAGGAAAAGAGAGGTGGATTAAATGCTGTACCCACACCTCAGGGAACAAAAAAGGTACCAGCATACCTGAAGCATGAAAGGGAAGTGAAACAAGCAAGAGAATAGTGTTAGTGTTAGTATTTGATCTTTGTGCATAGAGCTTTATTTTTTTCTCAGTACATAACTAAATGCGTGCTTAAAACTGTTCTTCTTTGCTGTGACTCAAGCATCCTGGATAAAGCATTGGTTTCATACATTGCTGTACCCTTTACTTGAAGTGAAACATTTTTAGGAGTTAGAGCACCATGCTAAAATTGAGAGAAGAATGTAAATTATTTTCTATCAGCTTTGAAAACAATTATCCATTTTAGCTGAACAGTCACAGCCTGGGTTTTTCAGCGACTTGGGGAGAAAAAAAATGGCGTAAAAGCTGACCATTCTGGTTTGTGGCTTTCTCCTACTGAATGTCTTTATTCTGTGTTTGAAACCATGCACATCATGACTTTACATCACGGGACAGACAGGTCACAGAGAGTCACTGGATCACACAGAGATTACAGGTTCTGATATGCTTTGCACTAGTTTTCCTGGAGTGGTGCTCAGCTCAGCCGCAATAGCAAAACTGTGTCGTGCAAAGGATAGCTGGAATTTTCTCCATATGTACATGACTGGTTTTCTTTTAACCATTGTTAACTTCCAGTATACATCGAAAGTTTGCACTGATAACACTGTTTAACAAACATGCAATGTTGACATCAAAACCCAGAGTTTCTTTCTCCATAACTAGAGGCTAAGGAGGTTCTTTTGAAGAAGCTTCTGTTGATAGTTTCTTTTTTCTTCAATTGGGAGGAAAAAAGCTCTGAGGCCTCACTAAGTTTTCTATGTCACCAGTTAAATGTAAATTTGGGTGCATGATTCATATGCTAATGCTGTGACTTGAAGCTAATCTTTTTCCCTGCTATCATATAATGGAGTTCTGTATTTTAATGTGCCTGCTTATTTTAGGCAATGAAATCCAGAGACAAGCTATACAAAAAAGAACCTGTACTGAAGTGCTTTTTAAAACCTGGTTTTATTACAGGACTGTCTGTCTTTGAAATGTATCAAAACTCTTCATAATGTGAAATCAATAAATACTGTGCACCATACAGAGCACGATCATACACCCAACCTTGAATTAGAATGCACACCTTACACAGCAGCAGCTCTCTGAGGTTGTTTAAAGCCATGATGGAAGGGTGATACCCGTTTGGGAATGCAGGTTGCCTTCTGGAGTGCAGGTAATTACACACAGTTTCCTTCACACACTGGAGTAACTTTTTTCTCTTTGTTCAAACAGATCTATGGCATATATGCAGAGTCTTGGCTCTGCATTTCCCTTGAGCATTACTGTATTTGCAAGTTCAGGTATCCAATGGCTTGCTGAGAGCATTAACTCATGTCTAATTCAGCACTTAAGAAATCTGAAGATTTAATGCATTTATAGATAAATGTGTGCAGGTTTTCAGGAAGGGCATTGTGCTAGTACTTCTACAATTCCTGGAGTGAGGCAGTTTCTACCCTACCTAACAGGCTTGTGGTTTATAACATGAATTACCTATCAACTCAATAATATTTCCCTGTGGCTGTAGAGAGCCTGGCAAAGTAACTATGAAATACTACCTGTGCTTCTCACTTTGATGCCAATGTTTTTAAAGGTGTCATATAGATGATTTAGATGGCTAAATTTCAGGTTTGGAGAGGCAAAGGAGGGAGCAGAGCACTGTTATCAGGCATTTTGCTAATGTGTGGCTGGCAGTACTTGCAGTACCATCCTTTTATGTCTTTGCTTTTCTGATGTGACACCTGCTGCTTTGAGCATCCTGAGGTGGGTGGACTCACCCTGGGCTGAACAGCTGATAGTTTGCTATAGGCAGGCTACATTTTGAGCACTGTCTTTCCTGACATGACTTGCTTCCCTAGATGTCGAGCAGTGCTAGAGTGTCTCTCCTGTGCTGATTCACAGAGGAAAGCTCTATTGACAGTGACGCATGTGACAGAAGACAATTGGGTAATTGTCTTACCTCAGATGAGACACCTGACAGCCTTAATAGGAAAAAGGACAGAGGCCTGGCTGCATGAATGAGCCTTTAGCAGCATGTCACTGATGTCTCCTAATAGAAGCTGGAGGGGGGTGCCAGAAAAGCATTTAAACTCAGAAAATGCTGATCAAGTAGTGACATGTCACCTATGAAACTAGCATTTCTTAGAGCCAACTAGTTTCTTTAGTGGTCAAAGAGAACCTATCTCACTTCAGGGTTATTTTGTACAGATCAGCCATATCCTTCACTTCCCTCACCAGCACACTGATGCTGCCGATTAATTGGCAGCTGCCTTGCTGTAGCTCAGAGATGGAGATATTTGTTATCCTGGAGTGGAATCAATAGCTGTGTTGCTTTATATCCAACGCCTGTGATTTCTGGCAAGCATAAGGACTTTTCTGCTAGCTTAATCCTAACTAAGATTTAATTAGTGGATTTTAAAGTGGTAAATACATCCATCTGTCCTGTGCAAAGACTTTCTTATGATGATAAGCTGAGCAGACAGAGCATCAGATCCTTCCAGCAGACATCTGTGTTAATTTGGAGAGCTTTTCAAGCTCCTTTCTTTCAGGTCAGCTCTGTTCTGTACTTTTCTTTCTACCTTTAAGAATAGAACCTGTCCCATGCCCTCATCAAGAGCTGGAGTCTTCCCAGTGCCAGTAAATTCTCATGTTCTTTCCTTACCATTTTCTCTTCCCTTCTCTGTTCAAAGTGTGTCTTATCTAGAGAGAGCAGAACATGGAGTGAAAACAAACCAATATATATGTTCAGTAAACATCAGGTCAAGATAAATAATTCAGTTTACCACAGCAGGGTGGCATTTCTGAGAGAAGTGTTTAAGATACAGAAAAGGACTGTCTGGGCTATCAGATACATGGCTTCTCTCGGGAGAAAAATACTGGGGTTTGTGTTATTTCATTAGAATAACAAATGAAAAAGCAGAGTGCACTGAGTGCCAAAGCTGTATTTTTCTTCATGTCATATTCAGTGCTTTCTCAAGGCAAATGTTCTAGCTCAGAAAGAAATCGTGAAAATGCAGACTGAGACAGCGAGTTCCTAAGTCTCTGTACATGCTTTTCAGCAGCACATTTTGAAGCCAAATTCCTTGGCTCTCAGGAAATTCCTCGGGTTATGGATACTTGAGTTTAACAGTGACTTCGTTACATCAAAGGTTGAATGGGATCATGAGTCTTACTGGAAAGGACAGCTGGGCAATACTGCAAGGAAAAGAGTGGTGAGATTTAAGATGAGAAAGAGGTAACAAATAAAGAAAGATGTGTGGGTGAAAGACACAGAGCAGAACTCTAATCATTTCAGTAAAGGACAGATAACAAAGGCCCCTGTGATGTGAGCCATGCTTCATTAAAGTAGCCAGAGGCACTGAGCCTCAGATGGTGGTGCTAAGCTATGTGGTGGAGCTCTTGGACAGCATCCTTCCTGAAATCTTTGGGAGCCCTGCTGCAAGAGCAAAACTGAGCCCTTACATAAGGACTGTGCCAGGGCAGGGGCAACAGGTAATGGACATACAAACCTTATCCATTTATGTGAAAAAAATCTGTGGAAATGTTGAATCTTGCCACTGTAGAAAGAGATCCATGTTCCAACTACATGCTTCTCTCCCTCACCTACTCTAAGGAAATACTCTGCCTCCTGCCAAGGACACAGAGCAGGCTCTACACAAAGGCAAAAGAGCAACAACAAACAAACTAAAAAATAAAAAAAAAGAGGGGCTTTTCTAGGTTTAAAAAGAGAGGAGCTGTGGATGAGCTAATTCTTGAGGAAGTCTTAATTCTCCCCATGTTGTTTGCTGTGGGTTACCTTCAGTGCCAGAGATTTAAAGACTCAGTCTCAGGCCTCTGAGGAATAACACCTCCTGACCAGGTGTGCTTTGGAATTAAGGCAACAGTAAAGGTTACAGATACCCCCTGGAGGTTTGGGGATTTTTTTGAGTGGGGGACAAATTTTTGGCTCATTTTGTTCATTAGTTTGTTTTCTCTCTGGTGGCGAAACTCATGGACAAGGACTGCAGTGTATTGCTACCTCAGTGGTGTCAGCACCACTTTTTGTGGTTTGTGGTCTTACCACTGTTGTTGTGGGCTGGCTGCATTTTGCAATATCCTTAATAAATTTACGTCACTTCATACAACACATTGTCTTTAGAGCAACTTCTAGAGCCAGACTCAGAAGGAATCCAGGGAAAAAAAAGAATGCTAGTTATAGAAGGCTATAAAGACTTAAAAGGCAACTTGGAAAGGACAGAGTTCTGCTCAGAACTGCATCATTTATAGCACTTTTATGTAAGTGTGCCAGCTTGCTTGATTTATGTGTATGTATATTTAGAGTTATTTTCTTCCTATTATCCCAGAAATTGATCCTCTTTTGTCATGCCTCTGAGCCTATTTACAGACTGCGTGATATTCCATCACCTGCCTGAGTTACAGTGAATACAGTGGAACAAATGCCCAGATGCCCCATTTCCAGAGTAAGGAAAGGGCATTTGTGCCTGCCTGTGGAGATGAGGACAGCTGGTTTTGCTACTGGATAGATCATGGATGTGTCTGTTTTGGGCAACAGAAAATGGGATGGTATTTACGTTGCTTTCCTAGGATGTGTCCTCCCTCATTCTGCACTTGGAAATTTTATCTGAATGTGACTATTTGCAGTGTTTAGGATTCTGAGTAACCTAATAGGATTAAGCGGTGTTGCAGGAATGTGCAGGGTGGTTTTCATGCACCTTGAATGTGTCAAAATTATATGCTGGCTGTAAACACTGTGCACCCACAAGCACTCGCCAGAGGTGGTGTCACTGTGCTGCTCAGTACATTCCTGCCAGGACAGCCATGGACAGAACGTGGTGAGACGCCTTCAGTAGCACTTACAAAAGAAGGATCACATTAGTATTTACTCAGTGGTAGCCTTCCAGAAAGGCATAGAAATCCTAGATGTTCTCTGCCTCCTTTGGTTATTTATCATGACAGATAATTCTAAAGTACCTGACCGAACCCATTGAGCACTAATATGATTACTGCCCAGCCACTTTAGGGGGAAGAAGGTCTGGCAGTTTAAGGAGATGAAGAAGGGTGTGTGGAAAAAGCACTTAAGAGATTTCACCCCCGGGCACAGAAGCACTGCGCTTAGAAGTAACCTCTGAGAGAATATGAAGAGCACCATCTACTGATGCAGAAGAAAATGAGCCATTTGTATACAAAGCCCTTTTTTTCTTTTCCTTCACCTTAGACAAGTTGTTTGTGGCTTCTTAAATACAGACTTTATTCTGGATTTTGATTGTCAGAAGCAAGATATTTTAACTATTGACTCCCCTTGCTAATGGTACTGATAGAGAAGAGGGTGTGTTTGTATACGGTCTATTCTGACCCTCAGCAGTCCCAGGAAAGAAAAGGGCCTCACTAGCACCCTTGATATGCATAGATATGCATGCCAGGTATATCAGCTGGCTGCCTAGTCCTTATTGTCATTACAGTTGCTTTCAGTATCAGCTTAGAAAAACATATTGAGCTGCCACAGGCCATCATGGTCTCTTTCCAGTGCCAGCTCCCATCAGCTTCCTAGCTGAGAGCTGAATGATTTGTGACAACCTTCCCTGACAGCTTTATGTACTCCATGCTTGCAACACTCCACAAACTTTAGGGACTTGACACTGTCATAGTTCGTTGTGCATGGGAGTGGATCATGAAGGTCTTGTTGCTGTCAGCTCCTAGGCAGACCGTGCTGTGTTCACCTGAGAAATTTGGAATCATCTTAAAATGAAAGTGCACTTTTTTCGTTCCTCTGGATCTCGGTCAGCCAGACCTGACCCCCTCTGCTAGGGAGGACTAACTGTATGTTTGATCTTGTTTCCTCATCACTGACTAGTGCTCCATCATCAGGGCCTCTTTTTCAGTGTTAGAGTGGGCATAAAGTTGCATCATTCAGAATCTTAAATTAGTTAATTTGAGTTTGCCTTAAGGGAGCTCTGACAGGAACAGTTAGACCTGCACAGATGTCTGTGTCTCAGGTGTTGCAATCTTTCTATCCTGTTACTGCCTGATGATGTATGAAGAGGGAGCACGGCCTCATTTCCTATTTTACAGAAGCACAAGGCTCCCTCTTTTGTTGTACACCAGCTCCACTTAGTGCTGAGATGTTCCAGAGGTCGCTAATAGAAAAATATGCTCATATATGATCATATTAAATTTCTAAGCAAAGCCTGAGTTTGTGAGGCTTTGTATTAGCCCTTAACTACTTTTTGCTCTGTCTTTGCCTTTTCTTCCCTGCCTACCTCCATTTCATAGAAATCACAGCATCTTTTTCTACTGGAGCAGTATATTTGCAGGTACACAGCTTATTCACTGGAATCTAGGGTACAACTCATGTCTTGGGCCATCCCTTGCCACCCATCAGCCCTACAGTTCTAAAACTATAGATCCGGCAACTGTTGCAGTTACAAAAGATTCTGGGTGTTCTGTGTTTCTAAGTTTCTGTAAAATCTAGTAGATATGAATAGATTGAATAAAATCAGAATATTAGCAAAGGAGAGAGAATCTCAGAACTGGTTATTCTGTTTGGTGGGAAAAACACAAAAGTGATCTTCAGAATAGCGAAGTGCTACCAGCTTGGCGTTGGCTTTAGTTTGGTTTTTTTTCCTCCATTAATCAGCTGATTTAGTGGAGGGGTTTTCTTCTTACAAACCTTGTTTTACACAAACTGAACAATCTGGTGAGTTCAGTTTAGTGCAGATGGTAACAGAGAGGGGGAAGGATCTTTCTACCTGCTTATGTCCATTATCTCTGAATTGAATAAAAAACCATACCTGGAACCACAGTGGCATCTCATTTCCTAGGAGGGAAAGGGACAAGTAAACCATTGAACCATTCAACTCTTCTGAACATGTTCTTCCTAATGTCAGAAGAATCTAAGACATGGATGAAGCTACTGCTGCCTTACCTTGCTCTGAGATATAAACAAACATGAGCAAAAAGAAATATGTAAGACTTTTATGCATCATAGGCTTATACCAAATGATACTTCCGACACTTTAAATATGTAAATGTGACACTTTGAATACAGGCTTGAAATGTTTCATAGCATATTATTTCTTTCATTGTTACCGAGAGCATTGGGCTGTCACTTTCTGAACAAGAAAACGAAGTTAATGCTTGTTTGGAAGCAGTAGTGCCTAAGGCAAGCCGGGAGAGGGAGCACAGGACACCTGAGCAGGGCTCCCCTGCACAACAGCAGGCAGCATAAATTGTTCTTTGTGGCACACCAGGTTCTAAATGTCCAATATCCAGACGTTTTGATCGCAGTTTTGTGAGTGCCAATAATCTCCATTTTCCTCTGCAAAAGCTTCCTTGGCCTGGTACCCACGTGTAGTAGAAAACAGCTGAGTACAGGGGTGACAGACAGCAAGATCTTTGGGATCAGGGCACAGGGGAAATGGAGACTCCTCTCATGCAACGTGCCCAGCAGTCATGCATCACTGAGGGACTAGAGCATAAATACCTTCATCTAGTCTGAAAACGCATCAACCTGAGGAAATCACTGACTCTTTTTATTTCCCTGTGAAGGGAAATATGTTCAAAAATACTGAATAACTTAATGTGGAACAGCCTTTCTGCTTACATAATTATTTGTACATGGTATTGACTCTCATCATACCCTCCGTTTTTCATAGAAGAGTGGGGAAGTGTGGAGATACAACAGTGTAAAGTTTCTAAGTTTGTCACAGTTATCTAGCAAAATCTGCCAGACAAAAGCATCATTTGCTTGCTCTATGCTTTATTTAGGCCATTTTCTTATTTTACTGTAAGACTTCATTGCAGATTCCTGTTCACTCTGCAAGTGAACTGAAAGAAGATTTTGTTGTTTCTTTTTTCTGTACTAAATAATTTGGTTGTAGCAACTGATTTGTCTAGTAAAGAAAATCAAATGGACAATTTGTGAGAGTTTCCATAGCTAGAAGAATTTAATATTTCACAACAAAATATATTTAGGACCAGAAACTGATCTCCAGATTTGATAGAAGAGTTTGAGATCTATATTTTTTTTTTACAATGAGTAGTGCAGCTATCGTATTTTTGCATATTGGCTTTCAGGAATCAATTATATAGTTCAGTTTTCAAAACTGTTTCATTATCCTAAAAAATGTGTGTAGGTAAAAAAAAAAAAAACCACATTTGTTTTAGGGCTTTTTAACTTTGTATCTCTTTCTTCAAGTTTGAAGCTCAGGCAGATCTTACAGCAAAGGTGATGTTTTAGGCACAGGAGTGTGAAATAATCTATTTCATGACACTTCTCTTCTGTAAAATTCGAGGGTTTGGTCTTAAACAGCAAGGAAATATTTTACCTGTAACCTATAACACTCCAACAAAGTAAGGCTAAACAGAAATACAAAAGTGCTCTAGCTGTGTATTTGTCATTTGCTCCACACCAGTGACTCGCAAAACTTAAAATTTCATCTTGAAACTTGAATTTTCTCTAGGAATTACTTTTATTATAATATACTCCTGGGAAGTTTGGGGAACAAGTAGGATAGTGAGACCTCATGTGTCATCTTGGTTTTGATGTTGCTTGTTTGTTTAGTAGTAATTCTAATACTTCTATGTATATTTTCCATTGTATCTAGGGCCAAAAAATATCTAAATAAAAAGAACCCTATCTCAAGGAATTCCTAGTTGCTGACATACATGAAGTTTGTGGAAGACTCCCTGCACTGCCTCTGCTGGCGCAAAGACAGGAGGGGGAGCGGGGGGGCACTGGGAGGTGAGGCAGAGATGAAATCCCTGCATCTGCAGTTAATTAGTGATCTCAAAGCTGATCACTTACGGCGTGGGGGCAGGTCCCCAGTGCCTGCCCAGGGCTTGCACCAGCACTGGTCCCTTATTTAGCCCGTATGATCCACTGAGCATTCAGCACTGCCAGCTCTTCCTGTGCCACTGTGGGGACCTCTGCATTGTGTGTCCCCTGTGGGGACAGTTTGACCTTCCCGTGGGGCCTGAACCGCTCCAGCCCCAGCCAGAGCCCAGCCCAGGGCAGGCTGGAAGCACAGGTGCTGCAGGGGACACAGCAGGGCTCTGCCAGACATGAGTCATTGGTGCCATTTGCATCTCATGGCCGGTACTAATGGCCTTTAGAGATGATGTGTGTACCCAGGATAATGCCATTCTTTTGTGGTGTCAAATTAGCCAATTTTATATTTACCCAATGACTGTATGAATGGCAGTATGCACCTTTTTCTGTTTGAGTAGCTCATCATGAAAGCTCACAATTTCACGATTGGAGGTGGGAACATTCACTGTATAAGTTTTCCTCCAAAAGGTCACCTTAAATGAGATCTAAAATTTTCATTAAAATTGTTTTAATGTTTCATTTTGGAATAGCTGGAAAAGTATTTCTTGAATATGTTCTTGAATCCCCTGTTTCAGAACCATGTTGCCATATATTTCTTCCCTTAAAAATTGTGGATATGTGGTACTTACTTTTCAGAAACTCATTTTAAATGGTTGACTTTTTGTCCCCTTTAGAGTAAAAGCTTTTTGAAACCTTGGACTCCTTCAAAGGACAAAGTGTATTGTAGCTATGACTAGTCAGACTAATGTGCTACTACAGTGTAACATGTTTTTCTGAGTTTATTATCAAAACAACCTTTATTAGTTCGAGTGGGTCTACAGAGGTAAATGAGAACACTGAATGGAACAAGGACTGAAGAGACAGGAGGCTATGAAACAAACATAATACATAGATTTAAGGGAAGTGGAAAAATATGTGGCAAGGATCAGTAATTAGGGCAACAAAAGACATATAGCCAGACAATTAATAGAATCGAAGACAGCTGAATGAAAGGGGACACTTTTATAAAAAAAGAAGACCCCCAAAGCAAAAGGCAAGAAGGGTTTTCTAACACTGTTGAAATGAGATGTGAAGAGATGTAGGGAGAGAGAATTGTGGTGAATTCATAAGGAAATAAAGGTGAGTGGAGGAAGAAAGGGAAAATCTTCTGTTGGTGCTTTAAGCAGGTCCAAGCCAGATCTCTAGAGACTGGAACATTTCCATCCCTTCCTGCAGTGAGCATGTAGGGTAGCTGGTTAGCACCTGTGAGATGAGAAGTGACTCGCTGAGGACTTGGTGTCTGCTGCCTCTCTGCTGTTCAAGATGCTGCCCACCTCTGCATGCTAATAATTCTCAACAAGCCCGAGGGCACCCTAATGGAAAATGCTTTTATGGGGGCATTAAGTAATGCGTGTAGCAGCCAGCTCCCAGAGAACAGCGCTGGGACTCTCCGTGGGCAAGAACAGTGTCTCGGAAAGCACAAAGGGACTGCTGAACATAAGCAAATTAGAGGAATTAGACAGTGGGTTAGAAGATGAATGCTAAAGGTATGACAAAAGGTCATTGACCTTTCATGATATGCAGCCCTTGTTAGCAGCACTGCTGCACAGTGAATAATCCTTTCTTCATGTCGCTGGCCTGACTGGCTGATAAACCCATTTGAACCTTTGCAATTCAATCCAATGCAATTCACCACACCCTCCTCAAATCTTAATTCTGACCCCTACTCCTACCCCCTTATTTCAGCTCTGTAAGAAATAAGTGAGGCTAAAGCCTATATTTAATTTTCATGCACAAATTAAAGGCTAGATAACTACACTGTGCAGACTCCTTGTAGTAGTGGGTGAGCTGTCCTTTCGATAGTGAAAGCAGTATGTGGCTGAAGATGTGGTGTCCTGGAAAATTGATTTCCTCCTGAGGGTCTTGGCAGCAGGGTTCCAGGGTCCATATTAGTATCTCTCAGCCAGTGTCCTCGACCTTAGTCTTTCTCCTTTCAATTCCTGAGTAATTTAGGTCAAGAAAGACAGTGAGAAATCAGCTCCCTTCTGAAGGTCAGGAAGAGAACAACTGCAAGAGCTCCAAGTAAAGCCAGATCAAACTCATTTAGCAGCAGCCACACAAAAGATGTAGGGAGTTGCTTGGTGGGTTCATAAACTAACTGCTGGAGCAAATACCAGCAACAACAAAACAGAGAAGGGTTATAATTGCAATTCTAGGCTGAAAAGGAGATGCAATCACAAGTCCTTCACTACTGGGGTTCTGAGAACATGTGAATCCTCCCTTCACCCACACTTTTATTTTGAATGACAATTTGTAACGAAGGAGTAAACTGGCTTGTGCTAAAGACAGCAGGCTCCAGGAGGTCTGGTGACAGGACACCCCAAATGGCTAGAGCAGGGTACAGCAGAGAAATCAATTGTCCCTTTCAGTGAACT
Source organism: Oreocharis arfaki (assembly GCA_013398015.1). NCBI lineage: Eukaryota > Metazoa > Chordata > Aves > Passeriformes > Paramythiidae > Oreocharis > Oreocharis arfaki. Next base: position 23,295 of record VZRR01003628.1, on the reverse strand, counting down.
ATTCTGAATTCAGGAAAGGTGGGATGTGATCCTCTGAAATACTAAATACTGAATTCAGGGCAGGTGGTATAATTTAAGATGAACACAACCATTATGATATCTCATCATTTGGTCAGTACTGGCAACCCAGGACTTAATCATTCTTAAAATAGTTCTGTATGTTCTTTGCAGCTCCATTCCAGCTCTGCTCTTCTTGGCTCTAGCACTTGTCTCAATACTATGCTGCTGTAAGACGGAGCACAAAGAGAAAACTTTCTTTTATTGTTAATGAACCTGAAATGTTGCTGCATTTGGAGAACCCTTGGGTTTTCTTCTAGAGTTTGTCTGAAGCCTACAGATACATGCAAAATGGATGGGGGATGCATAAAAATCCCATGGATGCTGCAAAACCAGGTAAATTCTAGGGTTTGCACAAATCCATTACCCAAGTAGTGACAAAGTCTGGAAATTCTCTGACTGAAGGAAATATCTGGTTTATTTACTCTGCTCCCTTTTTGCTTTGCAAGAAATAGCTGTCTTGGGAATTAAAGTAGGTAACACAACCAATTTCCTCCTGTGTATTCTTTTATACCTCTTCGTGCAAGGCTGTCCAAAGAAGAACTGAAAACCCCGATTACTTCTCAGTATGTACATATCTATACTTTTTTGAACATCTAGTTTTTGGAAACTACACAAGTAGCTTACAAACCTACCTTAAAAATAGAAATTAGCTTACAAGCCAGACAGGTATGTGTGTGGGTTTGGGGTTTCTTTTTTTCTCACTTCTGGCAAAACTACTGCAAATTGGAAAATGCCACTATATTGAAAATGACTGTGAAAAAGACTTAGTTTTGGTGATAATCTGTCTCCAAAATGAAAAAAAATAATCTCACTTCAATACCCTTGCCTACACTTTAAACTTTGGTGCAAAATAACTTTATTTCAAAGTTATTGTGTACCATGGACTAAAAGTTATTAATGTTTTGAGGAAGCTTCCTTGGACTGAAAAGCAACATGAACATTTTCTTCTTATTTGATTATATTTTTGTGGCACTTGAGTTTTTTTAAAGCCTTCCTGTCCTAAATCATAGAATTATGGAGTAATTTGGGCTGGAAGGAATTGGGTTTAAAGGTCACCTAATCCAACCCCCCCCCTGCAATAATCAGGGACATCTTCAACTAGATCAGGTTGCTCAGAGCCTTGTCCCACCTGACTGTGGACACTTACAGGGATGAGGCATCTACCACCTCTCTGGGCAACCTGCCCCAGTGTTTTACACACACAAAATAGGGTAGTGAAATGCAGTTCCATGCAGAGTTTTCTTTTCAGCAGTTTGCTCACACCAGCAACACGAGGTTGTTTTACCTGTAGGCTTCGAATCTTTACACATGAGAGAATCACAACTCCTGGTACACTGTATGGACAGAAATAAAAGAGATCCTCAGAAACTGTTTGTCTCTTGGTCTATTAGCTGTTTTCCTGCTAGATGTTGTGCAGTGTGTCCAGGCTATCATGACTCCTGGTCAAGTGGCTGAGGACATCCAAGAGCAAACCTGTTGTGAAAAAAGGAGTGTGGAGCACAGTCTGTGTCATGGACTGTGCAGGGTGGCTCCACCAAGGTCAGGTAAGTATGCAAATTCCTGACTGCTTTTACAAATGCTGGCTAATATAAAACTAACAGGAATTACAGGAGCTGCTAGCCATTTCTGGTGCTAGTGAACAACACCACATTATTTTAGCAGAAGGGGAAAGAAAAAGCAGTGATTTGTGGAGTTCAGTAATTCCTGCATATTAATGGTGCCATGGTTTAACCCCGGCTGGTAACTAAGTACCACAGTCTGAGAGTAAGTATGATGTTGGGCGATGGTCACTGAATATCTTTCTTGTGGTTTTAGCTGTCTCTAAGAGCACTGATACTTTCATAGAGGTAACTAAATATTGTTTGAAGTCCAATGAAAAAAGCCACCATCTAATCGACAGCGTCAATGAATGAAGGCATACTGAAAGCCAGCATCCAGATAGTACTCGACATGAATGGTAAGTCTGAAAAACTTGCTGCTGTGAGAAGTGCCCACTGGATCAGCTGGGTGGTCAGTACGGCATGCAAACAATATTTGCTTGAGGTGCTCATCTTAAGAATTCATTATTTTGATTAAAAAGAAGAACTATTGGTGGCTTGTTAAGATAATTTGTATTAAAGCACTTAAAGGGAAAGGCAACTTGTTTTTTCTTCAGGCCAAAGAACAAAAACCACCCTGAAATCTACGAAATACTTCTAAGGATATCAACATTTGAAATAAAATTAGTCCTGTTACATTTATAAGACTTGGCGATTGCCTTTATTTCAGGAAACTAAAATACTCTGTTGGCTCTGAGACTGCTTGCAAGTTGCTACACAAAATTAAATTTTAAAGCTCTCAAGAAAAAAACCAAGCAAGGCTTATGGTACTTGCATGCTGTGCTAAACCAGTAAGTTTTTCAATGTAAAATGCACTGTGTCTGTAACATTCCTGGCAAGGTACAGGAAGAATAGGAGGAGAACATAAAATTTCTTTTAGTTCGGCATCATTCATCTTTCACTCTTGGCACTCAGTCTTCTAATATTCATATCCATATATAACAAGGAATCTCTTGATGGCTGTAAATGTGATCTAGCAGATGATTTTCTCTGAAGCTGGAAAGAACATGAAGGAAACCTGCAGTTATTTCATGCATTATTTTATAGTTGTGTTGGTAAATGTACATATTAAAAGACTGGAGTTAGATTTCCTTGTAATTAAGTTGTTATGTCTATATTTTAGGTAAGGATGTTAAAGTTCCTGGGACGCCAGAAAGACTAATGCTGTCTCAAAAACTCCGTATATACATAAGTAACTATCAGTATTATGTTGCTCGCCAAACATTACTCCAAAAACATGAAAATAGGAATAAAGGACAAATTTTTAATATATTCTACATATTGCACAAACTACCCATGTGACTACTTCGTACTTAGTGTTCTGGACTAATTTCCATTTGCATATATGTTTATATGTGTATGCATGTGTAAACATTGCTTCATGTCCCAGCTCTCACTGTCAGGCCCCCAGAGTAACTCAGCAGTTTACATGCATAATTACTACAATATTTATGTAAGATTTGTCATTGTTACAATTTATTGCTTTTTCTGGCCAGTAGGCTCCTTTCTTTGAGGGCAGGAAGGATCCTGGTGGAGGGACTATATTTATCTGTGGTTGCAAAGTTTCAGACACATAGCAGGTGGAACTGAAAATGATCTGGTAATGGATAAGTCCTTTGTCTTCTGTCCTGATGCTAAATAAAGGTTTGGGCCTCATGCAGATCATAGGCAATATCTACTAAGCTATTTTCAAGTGATCTTTTGGGAAAGCATTAAGCTGAACTTACCTTACTTTTACATACCTTTGTCTTCTTCAGCAGCACAGCCACCTAGCCTATAAATGGTACCTTTCATTCCCCTCATGTTTAAACATTTCCTAAAGTTTCAATATACTAATTTCCAAACCTGTTCATCTGAGTCGTTGTTCCCTCTCCAGCACTTAGAATGCAAATGCTGTGAAATGGTGTTGCATTAGAAAGTGCTAATTAGCTCAATATGAAACACTAAAATGAAGAGAATGTAGGTAGGTTATCTCCATCAACCTACTAAATTTTTTCCTAATAACTTTCTCATTAATTTAGAAATACATTTTCTAGTCTCTCATGGCTGTTGAATGAGTCCTATAATAGTTAACTAATATGAAAAGACTGAATGCTTTGCAGCTCTCTAAATGGCCACTTGAAGTTATTTAAATCTTACAGCTGCTTTTCTTAGATAATATCTTCTGATAATTAAACTAAGCCTTTTGAAAGCTCATCTTTCTTCCTTTTGAATATAAAAGGAGATAAAAACAGAGTATTTCATGGGAACACAGTAAAATTTTAAATTATGGAAAGTTCCTGCCTCCCATGAATGAACCAGAGATTGCAACAAGCTCAGAGGGAAGCAAGCTGAGTTTTGTAGTTGCCAGTAAGAGCCTCACTGCTTCAGTAGTAGGAAGGAAAGGGTGGTTCAGAACCATTCTGCTTAGCCTCACACCAAAAGGGAATTTGTTCCCTTATTTCCAGCATCAGCAGTCAATAGAAAACATTCCCACTTGGATATTTTAGGATTTGAGATGGACTTAGAACTTTCCTAAAGCTGTCTTAAAACACTGTTTCACATCTTGGTAGAATGTTAGAATCAGGATTAACAAGAGAAAGTTGAGTCAAAGAAACTTGAGGCAATGTACTGTTACCAGCTTAGGGCTGAGTGGTTTGTGATGATAAACTCCCTGAACCTTCTTCCAGTTTCCCTGTTTTCCAGGTTAAAGAAACACTGCAGAACAGCTTTGTCATACTGAAGTTTCAAGACCCAACTTTAATTATATATCGTACTTCCTCTGCATTTGGGTAACGAGGACAGCAAGCGAGAACACAGCGTGATGCCCTGCAACAGCATTGCTGGGATGTCTCTTTGTTCAGATTATCAGGATTTTGGCAAAGCAACAGGACAGGAAATGTGACAAATTCAGAAAAAAGAAGGAACCTACAGCAAGAACTGGAGCAATGAAGACTTTGAGCTAATTCATCAATGCTGGTATTGCTGGCAACTGGTCACCTCTGTGTATTAAATCAAATTTTCCGTAATTTACCCCTGGGAGATATATTTAAGAGGTATTTAAAAACATATTTTAGAGGGCAAAAATAGAAAAAAAAGAATCATCTGCTACTTAGTAATATTTGACTTATTTTCTTCAGCTTAACAAAGGGTCTATCAACTCAACTGAGGTTTATCAAGAGGGTTCAGAAATACTTTGTTGAAGACTCTTTGCTTTATCTCAACCTTTATTTTTCAGATTATGTTGGGACAAAGTAGGAAACATTGATTTTGTCACGACTCAGAGCAGCTGTTGCAGCTGATGTGCCTCAGAATTTGTGGGATCTTACTGCGATTACGGCATGAGAAAGGAATTGCTCAGGAAATCAAGTTACAGAGGTCCATATGCAAAAAGCCATTGCTCAAATTTAATTGGGTAGGATTACAAGTGAAAAGTGTCCCTCATTAGCATGATGTTATTTTCAGGATACTGGTAGAGATTAGGAGTTTCTCCAGAGAACATGCAGACCACATTCATCAACAGAAAGCAACAGCAACTCTCACTTCAAGAAAAACTTCTGATTTACATAACTAGCCTTGAGTCATGATGCAGGTTTTATAAATGACTTCGTCAATCTAAAAGATGCTTGCTGTTCAAATTATGGAGCCCGTGTGAGTACAGGCCCATTTCTCTGAATAGAGAGACCATGAAAACATCAGTAACTCTCGCATAAAACTGATGTATTGTGTAATAATGTTTCACGTAGAACCTGGTGCTTCATTTATCATCAATGTCTGTAGCTGGGTTTTTTACAGGTTACAAATGAAACCCTGAATGCCTCAGTCACATCACAGATGTTAATAAAATGGCATAATAGAGAGGTTGAGCGAGACGAATTTAGGGTGTAATGTCTCCTTCAAGCCAAATGCTCATGAAGATTAGTGGAGAAGGATGGAGGGGAATCTCTGCTTTAGAATTATGCTGAGCATCTTCCTACCAATAGCAAATTGATCAATCTGCTGTGGAAGAAGTAAAAAGATACAAGGCAGGTTTCTTACCTAACAGTCTGCTTGCATAATTCTGCTCATTCTAGCAGCTCTAACATATCACTAGCTGCTGGTTTTGAACATTAACTTTCCCTACGTGCAGATCAAAATCACAGGGAGTGACCAAAATCAGTAGGAGTTAAAATCCAGAAGAATGCAGATTCGGTAGGAAAGGTGAAATAGGGTAGAGAACAAGGTAGGAAAGAAAGAGTGAAAGAGACAGGATTCAGGAAAGTCTATGGATAAAGGTAAAGCTTTAATGCAAAGCAACCCATATAATTGAAAGCTGGGGCGCTTTTTTTTCTCTTACAGTAATCCATGTGTGAATTAACAGTGAGTGACTTAGAGAGTAAAGAGTTAAGCCTGCTTGACCACAACCCAGATCTGGAACTCCTCTGACCAAGCCCTAGAGATCCAGTTTTATTTCCTTAAGAGCTCTTGGCATGTGTCTGCAGCATGGGAATAAGGCTGCTTCCCAATAGCACTGACTTGTGTCATGTGTGAGCAGTTAAGGATAACAAGAGAGACTCATGCACAGGACGTCAAAGCTATTTAAGTTGCTAGTCAGGGTGAAAGCCAGCTGCAGCCTGGCCACTTTCCTCAGTTGATGTACTCTGCTTCATATCTGAAAGCAGCTGAGACAAAATTAAAGTAAGCAATGCCTCCTGTGAAGCATACCTGCCCTTGCCTTTATGTATCTCTAAATACTCCACTCTCTGATCCTTCCTCCTCGCCAAATGCTCTGCTCCTGGAAGGAACAGAGGTTTTCAGAGCTACATTACAGCATTATGCCCTTACCTAGAACAATATCTTGTATCTGTCATTCGCATTGCATTCAGACACAGGAACGTCAGCAAGGATTGTTGGCAATGTATCTGCATTTCCGTAGGAGGCTCTGTAGACACATCTGTGGGCTCCTGTGCCATACACTTCTAATTAACTACTGGGCAGTGGGGTTTCTTAATATCTCACCATTCCACCCTTTAGAAATTATTTATTTACAGAAAAAAAGGTAAGTAGCTATAAAAACTGCAGAATTCTAGCAAATATATCAGGTTCCTTTCAAATTGCTTTGGAGATGCAATGATAAATCTTACCTGATGTTTTACGCGAGCCTCTTTCTAAGGAGAAAACTACTTCTACTTTTAACAAGAATGTAGGAGAGCATGCAGTTTCATTACTTCTCACACTGAAATCTCAGATTATAGTTAATCCTATGCTTTTCAGATTTACAGTTTTGATTCCCACAGGACTACAGATCTGCTCCTGAAAGCTTTTCATTCCCACTTCTCTCATCTTGATCCCACATGCTGTTTTTCAAGGTGACACACCGCTCGTCAAACACAGGAGGAGGTGGGGAAGGAGGGGAGGGAAGGGGAGAAATCATTCCATTTTAAATTGGTGCAAAATGAAATAAGACTTTAAAACATTACAAAGAAAACATTTAATCTCCCAAAGTATTACAGGGCCAGCACATCCCCACCTTCCGCATCCCCCTAATCCTATTAGATAACACCAGGAATAAGCAGCTGGCACAATAAAAAATGCCAAATAAATGATTTTGAACTGCTTGAAAGTATGAGCAAAAAAACTTGAGGTGGATAAAAAGCACTGGGAATGTGACAAGAATATGAGAGTATTTCAGCCCCTAGTCTTGTGAATAATGGTTGTCACTCAAGTGTGTCTAGTTTAGACTTGGGAAGTTATTTATTCCACGGGAGACTTTTTGATCTGGGTATCATCTTGCATGAAAGTTTTCATGAGTTGCTTTCTTTCAGTAGTTTCATGATATTTCTTTCTTGGCTAAATGAAGAGAAGTATATATGCAAGCTCTGCAACTTGAAAATGTTTCCAAGGAATATGATCATCTGAGTGCCTATCTCTGCTTTTCAATGTGTCCTGTAATTCACTAGTCAAGAATGAGGAGGTGGTGAGGTGCTGCCCATACCTGGTGCCCCATTCCTTCAAATATTCCTTGCAGCAGAATGCTCTGGTGAGTGTCCTGGTAATTGCTGGGGCTTTGGTTTTTTTAGTCTGACACCTCTCCATTCATGAAGTTCAAAGTGACATAGCTGTCACTTCAGCCTCTCATTCCACAGAGGAAACTAAGGCAGAGAAGAGGAATGAACTGCACTCAAGGAGAAAATGTTAATGCATAAATACAGTTTAGGTTTTAGTCCCTGTGTTTTCTCTGGTGATGAGTTCCTCTCCCTGGTTCTCCAGCAGAGCAGGGTTACTCACTCCCTAACAAAAGAATGTTGAGGCCATTCCTTTCAGATGCAAACTGTAAAAAGCTTCTCAGGTATCTAGCCCCAAGCCAGTGAACCTACACTTGCAAATCACATCTGTACCAACACAGATTTTCCAAAATTTAGTTAATTTTTAATGTAACTGACCTTTTGAAAAGCCAGAAGTAACTGAAGACCTCCTACAACCTTATTCCACTATGGCAATATGGATAAACTAAACATAAATAATATGGATATCAAAAATTTCTTAATAGGGTTCCTTTTTAAGGTGAGCTAAGGCCTTGGATTAGGGGTTGGATTCTTTCCACCCAACTTAGGACAAATATGACTTTAAAGCAAAACAATTACCCATGACTACCCATGGCTATGCCAGATGCACAAGTTGCCACAATTGTAATTCAGACATGAAACTTAGCATATGATGTCCTAGAAGAGGCTTGTGATGTCTTTTACTCCTAAACAGAAAGTAGCACAACTTTAAGATTGAGATCCAGTCCTAGCAACTTTTTGCACACTTAGAATTGGGTCAAAGTATGCCTCTCCCAGCTACAAGTAGAGCCCAGATGGAGGAAGTAGGGACAAAACGGAAGGACGGGTGAAAAGGTTTCATTGTTACAAACCAGATCCACATATTAGAAAGGAGGTGAAAACACACACCTGTGACAGGAATTTTTTTAAAAAATAAATGTGTCTAAATAGCAAATCTACACACCTTTTCTTCAGAAGTCCTTTTTGCTTCAGAGAACTTTGTTAAAGTTGAATATTAGTAAACAGGGAAGACATTGGCAGAGACTGACACCTCTGCAAGCTTTAAGCCAAAATCCATACATATGCCATCACTGTTTGCTGATTGCATGGCATGAGCTTGGTAAGGAATAGAGGATTTCATTTCCAAGATGTAAACTTTTGAAACTTTGATAAATGAGAAGTCAGTTTGAGTGAACTGATTTGTCCACCACCTTGCTACTACCAGGATTTCTAGCAACCACAGGTCTCTCACTTGCTCCAAGCCCATGACTAGAGCACGCATTTAAGCCAAAACAGGAGTGATGTATAGGACAGAAAGGAAACTTGGGAATTATTCGTGGTCATACTGGGTCTCAGGCTGAGCATAGGCACAGGATTTCAGTGTCCATGACCGCTGTTGTAGATTTGAGTCTTTAAGGTCATTGTGAATTTAACACTTTTTCACTGCAAGCCAGATAGGGTTTTTTTCTCTTTTCTTCACTGGAGAGTCTTCACTTAGCAAGGCTTCCACTCAGAAGATTGCCTTCATACTTGTTTTCCCCATCATGTTCAGAGATGATGTCTTTAGTTTCAGCTTGTGCCTGCTCAGAATGCAGGGTTAGTTTCTTCTGGGTGTTGTTTAGGAGCTGCCTCCTAAACAGTACACTTCAAACGCAGCATCAGAGAGAGCATTGAAATTGAATATAAAAGCAAGTAGTGTTGATGTGCTATATTTAACATAGGCTGTGCAGGGAAATCAGCCTTAAACGATTTGTGATTGTTGTTTTGCTCTTTCTCTAGTTCTTCAGTTAATGTTTCAAAATTAGTCCTAGGTTTTCATGGTAGCTTAAAGAAATATTCATGTCCTGGTGTAATCGCTTATTAGCATTACTGTATTTAAAATCAGCCTCTATTCTAAGCCTAAAACCCCTGTTAAGATTGTGGAAGCACCACTGTTAATATTGCATAGCACTTGTCAAGTACACAGCCTTGGAGTGGGGAGATGCCCAACTGTTGTCCTACAACAACTAGTTTAACATCACTGGTTTGTGTGGAGGTCAGTGGGAGAATCCTGTTCATCTTGTAATTCACACAATTTATTCTGTAAGAAGAGTTTTTAGGGAAACCTACATAAACTAATCCTCTCACATCCAAAAATGGTCTAGCTTTGATTAAGCACCAGAGCTGGATACCCAAAATCCTGTTCTATCCATCACCCACAGAAGAAAGTTTGTGTGATCTGCCTTTCTACAGAGCCAAATGCTGTAGGACTCATCGTTATTTGGAGCACTTCCACCAGCACTGGCCACTGGGGGCAAAGCAGCAGGTATTGCTTTGTGCTCTCACCTGAGAGGGATTTATGCATGTGCACATTACACTGAGATAATGAAACTCTGCTCAGATTTTAACAAGTGTCAAAGCACTGGAGAAACTTAACCCCAAGCTAGAGCATCTTTGTGGGAAAGTCCTTTGAGCGGTTCCTGGTTTCTTCAGAGGGTGAGAGAGCTATTGCATTTTTCCAAGCTATTCAAGGGCTTAGAGATTTCAAGGTGAAATATTTCAAAGTAAGTTAACGCTGTACTCAGCTTAATATGGAGCTGCAAAGGATACTTCTAAATACCAGACAGTGCTTGTGCTACATGAACTGTGAAATACTTTACAGCTGCAAAATACCCACAGCAGTCAGCACACCTTAGTGCTCCTAAGGCTCTGGAGCATTTCTGAAGATGTTAAATTCAGATTCACCTCTTCAAATGTTATAGCCAGAAATAGCCCTACACACATTAGTTTCTTGATTCAAGAAAACCGTACCTTTTTCTGCATGTATTTTAGCAAAAAAATAGCTAGACATTTCTTCACCAAAAGCTGAGAGCCTACAGAACTGTCTGAGAGGTGACTAATTCATGGGTCTTGGTAGGACAAACAACTAAGGAAAGTGATGCAAATAATTCTTTGCGCAAATTTATGTGTAATAATCACTGCAATGAGTGAAAGGTGATTTTTAGGTTAGGAAAATGGGATGCAGCTGGCTGCATGTAGAACAGACCAAAGAACATATTAATACTTCTGCAGAACAGATATAATCAAATTTACCCTTTTAATGCTCGTAGCCAGAACAATCACCACATTCTTGTGCAAGAGACATAGAAAAAAAAGCAGGTGGAGAAAATATGGAGCATTTCAGCTAACTCATGAGAACTGAGATTTTAGAGTCAACTCTTGCTTTTGTAGTTAAGACAGGTATATTTTCTATGAGGAAAACATGATTTATTTCCTTTTCCCTTTTTAATCAGTATAATTCTCCCAAATTTGGCATAGTAATTATTCTGAAAGCTTCATGGAATAAAAAACATAAACTTTCATCGTATTATATTTAATTACATATGTCATACTTCTATTTTATAATTACCTTTCATTTATAAGGTTATGAAGATCACTTTAATGGCTTTTGAATTATTTTTCAATTAATTTGTTTTAATTTCCATGCTCCCTTATTAGGGTCTGCAAATCACTTTGCGGATGAGTGAGGAGGAGTGCTGCAGAAGGTTCTGCTTCTGTTTCTTTTTCTGAAAAACAAGCTGGTGAAATAGAGTCAAGCATTCAGCACAAATTAAAAGCTCACACACATGATACTTGGAAAATAGTTTGTAACTATAATTTTAGCTGTGGTGATAGAGCTGAATTGATGGCTTAGAAACAATATCCTTGGTGAATACTCGAAGCTTATAGGAATCCCCTTGCTGAATGGCTTGAAGTATAGGAGCTCCAGATCTAGACCAAGAATCCCACCCAGCCCCTGGACTCTCATGATTAAATCAGAATGTGTTTTATTCTTGGTATTAGGCAAAAAAACACAAGCACCACCAACAAAACACAGTGTAAATGGAATTTTTAAAATATTTGAGACAAAGAATTCAGATAGAGGCAAACTACTTTTATTTGCTCCAGCTCTAAATCGGCTTCCCAGGAAAAGTATGGCCTGTCATAGCAGCAGGGATACAGTGTGCAGTTGTACAGTAGAAGGTGCTTGTGATGCTACATTGCCTTTTGAACTGAGAAACTAAGTTTTTAATTACTGAAGTACTGTGTCTGAAGGCAGCCAATATTTGAGGTTTCAAGGGATGATTAACATTTCCTGTGACCCATAAAACTGTGTGTTTTCTCTCACATTGCAAACACCCTGTAATAAAGAAAAGCCACTATTTTTTTTTCCCAGATGGTGAGAAGGAATCTGCCTCCCACTGGTAATCAGTAAACCATTTACTTTGATTATTTCTGGTGTTTGGATTCCTCCTTTGCACTACATTAGTCTTTCATGGAATAACAATGCTCTCCTGGACTAGGGAAAAGTAAATAGCAGATGGGAAGAGGTAGCAGTTCAACAGTCTATAAAACATGTATAAAAATGATCAAAATTCTCAAAAGTTATTAAGGCTTTTTGAAATAGCTGGAGGTTCACCAAGCAGAACCACAAGTCATGACCTGAAAGAGACACTCAGCTTCAGAGGTAGACAGACCAAAAGCCAAGCTGGTTAAATGGACTCCAAAGACAACGAGAAGTCTTGTTTTGGCATGTGAAACTATGGGAGTGTTGCAAATTAGAGATTTCTACTACAAAACTGAATGTCTGGTTAAGAACATGAGCTTTTTGCATAATTGGGATAATTACAGGTGCGCAGGAATTCTGGTAGTTTAAATGTGCCTCATCGTCAGAATATGAATGTATCATTATTGCAGCTGTTTTAACAAAGAAATACCAGTCTTTCCTATTACAAAATTAAAAAATCAAAGTCTCAGACTAAGATTTGGGTCATAAAAGGTGTAGTTGAAAATGAACGGTTTTAAGAAAGCAAGGGTAATGCAGAGATTATTTCAAACTCAGATGAAATCAATTCACTGTAATTTTGTATGCATAGTAAGAAGAAAGACAATTTGAGGGAGAGGAGGAGGAGGTAGGAGCAAGTGAGACATAATCAGTTGAAGACTAATACATCCCACGTTTCACCAAATCAAGGAAATGAAGGAGCAATCTGGTACGGACTTAGAGCACTGCTCAGGAGAAGCCTCAGTGTTCCATGCTGATGGAGATGGTTCAGAGACATGGCAGGAGCTGCTGCTGAGATTGAGTAAAAAGGAGAGCTTGCAGTCCATGCAGGAAGCAGGTTACCTCTCAAGTACTGCAGATTTACATGTAACAAGGTCTGTCTTTGGTCTGTTTTCACTGCAGTGCCCAGGTGTAAAAGTGCATATATAGGCATGATGTTCTTACGATACAGAGAAGAGCCAGCATTGCTGTTTTAGAGTTAGAAACTAAATGCAGAATAGCTCTCTGCTCACTCCAGTGCTAACAAACACCTAAGTTCCACCCTGCTGTACCTCATACAGCAGAATCTCTGAGTATATGAGAAAATGGGGGAGGATTTTAGATTTTTTGGTTATGCTACCTCTGGCTGAAAGGAAGTTCTAAAATATGGGTAGACTGGGCTATTTGGGGGGTTTGGAGTAGCTCTGTGAAAGCTGCTGGGAAGAAGAGTCTGATTTATCCTTCCTCTAATTTCTCCTCTATTCTTTCCTGCTGAAATCTTGCTCAGCCTCTTCCCACCCACCTCAACAGATGAATTTCTCTAGTGCACTCCTGCAAAAGCCCAGAAGAGAAAAGGAAAGGTAGTGTGTAAGCAGTAGAGGACCTCAGAGTATGTAAGGGATGAAAAAGATATTGGGAAATTGAGAGACAGCCTGAACCAAACAAATCTCTCCTATTCACCAAACTAACCGCAGAATCTCTGAAGGCTGTTGTTATCCTACAGCTGAATGCAAAAGTATATCCTGGCTCCCACTTGTGCCGGTAGAGATGGCTCTGCAAATAGTTGCACATGTGAAAACAGATCAGTGAGGTAGTTCTATTCATGCTTTTTGTCTTCCAAGTAGAGCCATGAAAAGTACTTCAGATTAAGGCCCATCCTAGATTGTAGCCATGGGGATTGACTTGCTACTTATTAAATCTCATGGATCCAGAGATAGGCTGTTTGTGGGGAATGTGCTTGTTCCAGCTATGCAAAAGGGGATGCATGAGCCTGGCCATGTCAAGGTTTTGCTTTTAGCCCTATGTGTTTTTCATGTGACAAAAGCCTAAAATCCTTTTCAGTTTGAGACACTGGCTATTTTTGTCACCACTTTAGCAGGTTCCTATCCACTATGGTATTCTTCACAAGTTTAAAGTAGTGAGTACCAGCAGAAGAAAGACTCTATATTTTTGACTCAATAATGAAATTAATTCTGTCAAAGTTCTATAACCATATAAGACCTGTAATAGATGCTCTTATCAAACAAATGGCTACAAATTTTTTTTGTCGAGTATAAGAAGTTCTGTGATTATGCTACTTCTATAAAGATCACCAAAAGAAGAACAAAACAGGTTCCAGCTAGAAAGAAGAATATCCTTCTGCATTTAAAAGTAATTTTCTGTCTGGGATTCTTGTTCTGAACTGTAAAATCCCACTTGCTTTAGGTATGATCCCTAGTATTAAACATGCAATATACACTCTGAAATTTTAAATTTCTTACTTTCATAGACTAAGTTGTTATGCTTTCCAGCCTGTATTGGCATTAAAAGTGATATCCCCATAAATATCAGTATGAGTGTTAAGGACAATGGAAATAAGCCCTTTATGACGCAATCCTGCAGGTTTTGTGCATTCTGGTCACAATCCGCCAAAGCAGTCACTAGCATATCTTTTGTCTTTTATACAGCTATTGACCTCAGCAGGGATATTTGCATAGTTAAAGGTAAGGATGCATTTGAGCACTCAACTGGATTACATCCAGAGCAATTCTCGACTGTCAAGATCCTGTTTACTGTGCATAAAGTAGCAGAACTTGCAAGAAAGAAATACTGATGTGTCACTGTAAGGCACTGCTTTACTCTTCAGAAACCACCAACCTACCTGTGTATAACCACAGCTAGTTACAAGCCTTCTTCCCAGGCTATAAATATGTATTTAACAGACGGGGGAGTTAATGTACAGAACAGTGCAATGCAACTAACTACTTAAATTCTCAGTCTTGAATGTTGATAAGATAAAGATTAATTTCGAAGGAAAGGCTTCTACCCACAGAAATCCACCTAGTGTTGAGAGCACAGACAATTACTCTAAATGAATGCGTATGTTTGATCAGATTTGGATCAGTTTCTTGAGAGCTGGATCACTGTTACCCAAATGAAGCTGTCCCTACTACCACCTCACCTCACCTACATCTTGCTGGATTTTCTTCTGTTAGCACGTCACTACTACTCACTGCACTTTTTTTAAACAACTCATTTTGTCCTTTGTTTTGTGATTCAACAAAGTTTACTTCCAGACCTTTTATTCTTGACTTTCATGCAATTCATAGCAAAATATTTCCTTCATTATAAAATAATTCTCTTCCTTAAAAAAGTGAAAGGAGAAACAAAACAAAAGACAAAACATTAGGCAAGTCTTTTTAATCAACTACTGTATCAGGTTTTGGGTTTGGTTTTTTGGTTTGGTTTTGGTTTTTTAAATGTTGTTTAGCTCTAATATTATTTTTATATGATAGATCCCATGAAAAATCAAGTATTTTCAGTCAGTCTATTGTTCTCAAAGTATAAATATACCAGACTGAACAGGAACGTTCAATGACTAATGAACAATTAGTAGCCTAATGACTGCTACAAATAAATAAACAGATTTGTGGTATAAAAATCCTGAAAATCTCCCCTTCATTGAAGAAAACATCCAAATATGCTTAAGAAGAGAAGAATGCAAGTCAAGTTTCCCCTGTCCATTAGTAATATAAAAAAAGCACTAATAATACTAATTTCTTTATTAGAATCAAAATAATAATGATCAAATAAAAGTTCAGACAGTGCCAACAGGGAAAAAAAATATGTATTTGTAACAAGTATATCAGTCCAATACCTTCACACTGGACATGTAAATTCTTCCAATGAGTTTTAGTTACAGAAAGTACAACAGTCCAAAACCAGATTGTGAATACATTGTTTAACGTGGCTGCCAAGTTAGAAAAGTGGCACCTCCCATACAAACACAAAGTGTAACTTAGCTTTTTTCTCTATGAATCTGTTGGTTATGCAGAAAATACACAAGTTTTTCAGTTGCTTATGCAGGGATTCTCAGTGGAAAAATAAGGTGCTAACCACAGAGGCATTGTAAAGCTAAACCATTCTTAGAGAGGCTGGTAAGATGGCAGAGATGGGAAAACTTAACAAAATAAGTAATGAAGTAATGAAATAAGCCCACGGATACCATTAGTCTTTAGGTAAATAATTTTAAAACAGCCTTTAGCCTTAGGGAGATCATGTTTCATTTAGACATAGCATGAGCCAGCTGCATCAGCAAATCCATCTCTCAAGGGTTACCATTTATTCTGATGTTGAATGTCAGAGCTGCAGGCAGTGAAAATTACTGATCAAAATCTGTATTTTTAAAATGTTTGCACTGGGGTGATAAACTTGAGTCAGCTATAGTTGATGTTTCCTAGGGTAAGGAAACATACCAGTAATATAATGGTCATGGTTTTAGTTGTTTGTGAACCTCTCTGTCTTGATCACAGCTCACCCAGCAGACCTGCCCTTCATGTTGAAATAACATTTCATGGTCTAGCATGTAATCAAAGACCACGCTCTGATTCTTTGCTTGTGTTTTTTTTGATTCAAGGGCTCAGCCAATAGTGTCCTCCATTTGTTTCCAGTTTTTAGCAATCCAGAAGGGCTGTCTGTAAGCAAGACCCTTGCAATGGGACTGTCAGCATGGCTGTACTAAGAATACTGCACACTGCAAAGGGGGATGCTGAGGGAGTACTGGTGTGTTAAATACACAGAAAACTCCCCAACCTTCTGCAACAACAACCTTTTGCAACCAATACAGGTTAAGAAGAGAAGATCTCACAAGTGCAAATCATCTAATCCTCATTCATCCCAGACACTGCTTATTTATTGGAAGCAATTCTTTCTGAAAATTGAAATGCTTGAATTGACAGGGGATTGGTAACAAAAATTTACATGGTAAGAGATACAATCTCCAATTTCATTAATGCTGTGTGTTGTCTCTTTTGGACCTCTTGTTCCTCCTTGGAAAAGAAGTTTTAAAATCTGAGTTGTAAAAAGCTTTTACTCTAAGTGTTGAGGAATGTTTTACTTCTGTAGCCCAGCTCTGAGCTGCCTTAGCATTTATGACAGACTCTGAAGTCTTAAGAGGCTTAATCCTCTGAGTTTTGGCTATGATTGTAATGGTTGTCCCATTACAGTGAGTCCCAAAGCAAAGAATAAAGAGTCCAAATGGTCCTGCTTTATTGAGGACATTTTAATATTGAGCTTGCCTATGCCAAATCAAGCTCAAGCAATTAGTCTGATATATAAAGCACTTGAGCAGGATCTGTGTGCTTAAGGAGAATGACAGAGTACAATGCAGAGTTAAATTGTTAGGAAGCTTCTTCTGATGCAAAGGGCTGCCCACTATCTCTGTCACTGAGCTCCTCCCTCGACCAATGCATATATACGAAGCATAAGCAAAAAATTTAGGTCTGATCCTGAAGATGCCAGGAAATGATTGTTTAGCACTTCCACTCCAAAAGCAAAGATGGGGACAATTCCAAGCCATGCTTGGACATGTAACTGCTTGCCCTCTCTTAGCACGTGCCCCAACATCAATCTGCATTATTTTTTTGTACTATAATTGAACATGTTTTATTAAAAAGCAAGGGTAAGTTATGTAAAGGTTGAAAACCCTTAACTATTGTGTAATTGTAGAAATGGTTTTCTGCCATATTTCTGTGTTTTGCTCTATCTGAATTAGAATTCATTTCTGGAGTTGGTGTTTATCTGCAACGGGCAGCCTGATAGGCCACATGAAGAGCAAATGGTGCATATTGGACCACAAAGCACCAATTCTTCCTTACTGATCTGAAGCACACAACCATGCTCAGCCTATGAAGTCATTCTGGGCAGCTGGGGAAAGGTTAGGACACCAACAGGGAATACATTTTTGCAGTTGGCAGAACAGGACTGTTAGGAAAGTATAGTGCTAAAACACTGAAATAAAGAGGAAATCTTCTGAAAAGCACTGGCTTTGTGCCCTAAGCTTGTCAGAGAAATTTCCAAGAAGAAGCTGTGCCTATTCTTCCAACCACTGTATTGCCTGAATGGTGTATGGCAAGATGGCCCTCGTGTAGCACACGTAAGGGCTGAATTCATTAATCAGCCACACTGCCTGAAAGCTTTTCCTTTGCCTCAGAGCACATGAGGGTGGTATAATTCATGGAATTCAAGACTTATAGATGGAATTATTTTGACCTTGGTTACACAAGCAAGGTTATGTGTGGTAGTCCAATTCTAAGTACAAAGAACATATCTAAAAGGCTGGGTAGGTGTACAGAGGTCAAAGGCATTATGAACCATATCACAAAGTCACTTCAAAAGGGGCAATAGGGCTTAGCTTGAGAAATCAGAAAGACCCCCAATTTCAGCTCCTTATTTTCAGTCATGTGCTGTTGAATCCTCTGCCTACAAAGCAAAATGAGCACTAAATAATTTGCTCAAAATGGTTTAAGAATAGCATTTTAGCTTTTCTAGCCAGCATCCTCAGTTTGATAATTTTTGCATAATTTTTCACTTCTCTAAGGAAATACTGTGATATCTTGAAAGAAGTTCTTCATACAAAACAGAGCTTGATTTGAAACCTGAGACAGAAGTTGTCTCTGCACAAAAAAAAAAATTGCGTTTTTTCCCCTGAACATCCTGTATAACACACCCAGAATACGCTGCAAGCTGAATAGTCCAATTAAACGGAGCCTTTGGATTTTGTCCTTACTGCAATTAGAAGCAATACTATTCTACAGTTTCTGTACCTTGACTCCACAGAAAATGTTATTCAGAAATAAAGATTTATAATTAAGTAATAGAAAATGTATGGGATTGACAAGTATATAGGTGGCACTCAATTGTAGCTGTCTATAATAGGCTTAAAAGTATGAAAGTCATTAAATGTAAAATAATAATTACCTTGTAAAGGCAAAAAAAATTACTGAGAAGAAATGTTTTAGGGCTTGAGTCCCTTAATTCATGCAAGTTTTGCACCATTATTTTAATACCACAGATCACCCTCTGACTTGCAGGGGAATAAAAGGAAAATTTAATTTCCCTCTCCATTTAGCAGTGACTCACACTACACCTGGATGTCTGTATTGGCAGAGATCTTATGCCTAAATTATGGATTGCCAAATTTGGCCATCACAAGACCTTTCCTCTATTTATTGATACAACCAAAGCTGATATTTTCTCTATGTTATTTGAAGTAGCAGCCCAGAAAGCAAAGCAGTATCTGCCTGCTACTTCAGCAGGGTTTCACACAGCAGTACACGATCAGACGAAACTTTTTCTGACTTCCCTCTTCAAGAGCAGGATATAATATTTGATCAATCAGGATTCCCTTGTGTTCCTGCAAATCTCCAAAGTCTTGAAACAAAGGTCAGGAACTGATGAACGTCCTTCATACATATTTATGTCTTTATACTTCTGTGTCAGAGTGCAAAATAGTCATATCCTACCTGGGGGTTACACCTGGGATGTGATTACTGCTTCTGCTAGAGTTGCCCTCCACCAGAAAGCAGGCAGTACTCTTATGGCCAGCCAGGAGCATGCATATTCAGTGCAGGAAGCAAGAGCCACACAGAGTTCTGGGTCAGCCACGTGTTATCTGGATGTGGCCTTCAGCAGACTTTCACATCTGAAATACCAAAGTGCAAAGGAGCTGACACCAAATGCAACCTCGCTTGCTATATGGCAACACTAAAAAGTACATCTAAGGAACAAAATGCTGGACAGCACTAAGACAGCTAATGGCAACCAGCTAATAAAAGAGATGTTATCACACCAATTTCAAGTGATACTGGAGAGCAGAGCTACAGTTTCAAAAAACTGGACTTGCACAACCACATTCTAATCCTCTTTTATTCTGTGATGTGAGAAACATCACTATGCTAATGGCTTGGGTGTTTTGTTGTGCTTATTTTCAAATGAATAAAATCTATATAGAGAAAGTAAACAAGCAAAGGTGAGCCTTGTTTTTTCTGTGAACATCTGCAATAGATTTTTAAAAAGATTGATGTAAAACAAAGCACAAGACACAAAATGCATCAGAAGCATTTGAATAACAAGGAAACTGAAGGAGGTGCAGCAAAAGGCATTGGTGATTCAATAACATTCATCAAGATTTGTACTAGTACAGGACCGCTTACAGATAAACAAGGAGACATGTGGACAGAAAAAGAACCAAGAATAATTGCTGAGACTCTCAGGGCACAGCAAACAGGCTGGAAGTATAGGAGAAACTGTTGACTGGCAGTAACTACTTGCACTCATCTAATCCCTTCATATCATAAGCAAAGAAAGGAAAAATGAGATTCAAGTAAAAGCCAAAGGAAGCCCCAGGGAAATTCCAAGTTAAAATGCTGAAAGCCTGTAATAAGTCCCTTGATTTCAGAAGTTTTACACAGTCTGGGCCTATGAAGAGTGTCCTGACAAAATAGAATAAAATGCAGATTTTTCCCTTAGGAAAAAAAAATTAATAATTGAATTAATAACAAATATTCAATTATAACAAATCTAAATTACTTGAAACTGAACAATAAAAAAGAGGAGGAAAATACTCAGGCCCCGTGTTCAGAAGCACAGGAGTGCTTAATCAGATGGCTAGGGCAAACATTGCCAACGCTCTCTCGTCAACTAGGAGGGATTACTGTGCCTCCATCCAAATTATCCCAACTGGGACACAAAGACTGCTCTCTGTGTAAACTCCCAGTCTCATTTTGCATGAGGAAAGCTGACATAACTTTTCCAGGACAGAAAAAGTGCAAGTAGGCATGATTTATAACATTGGGCAGATATCAAAGAACCTTCTCAAAGAAGGTATTTAACTGTTTCCTTGTCTCTGTGCTTGGGGTGTGTGATGAGGCAGATACAAAGAAAAAGAAAGAAGAAAATAACGGTGCAAATCTGGACATTTAAAAACAGAATTTCCAGTAGGAAAATCAGCTAAAAGTTGATACATTTTTCTGTGAAGCAGGGAAATGGTTAAATCATTATTGCTTCTCAGAGCAAATTTCTGAAATACTCGAATCACAAATCTTGAAACAAAATAATATTTTCAAATTTTTGAGTTGAAACAAGAGTTTATGTTGATTTTTTTCAGTCAGAATCATGAAATTGAAATAAAATATGAACCCTCTAAACAAGAAGTATTGAATCAAAATCTGTACCCCCTTAAACAGGTGGGTTGCAATCAAAATCAGAACCTCATGGCACAAATATATAAGAAATAAGGTTTCCCCACCTTCAAATCTTCCTCAAAACAACTTTTATCTTTCATAATGACCTTTTATGTTTTCCACTGAGTTGGAAGCCTGATTTGTGAATTGTCTTTGAATGTTATTTCTGTTCCCTAGATAAAATATACTTCTCATCTTGGCATAGAACAAGCTCGGGTTTTGCTTTCTGTGATGTAGCAAGAAGCCAGCTGTGAGCTGGTGTTCTGGAATCAGGAGTGTTAAAATGGCATTTGAGAACCAGAAGCAGGTAGACCTTACTGGAAAGTCATCCGCTGTAGCTTTCTGGTATGAATGAAACAAATAGATCTTCAGATTTCCTAGGAGCACAGTATAAACTGACAAACGAGATGCAGAATTATTGAAGTGCCATAGTTACTGCAATGTGCACCATCAGTTGCTTTATTCTTGAGTTTGAACGAAGATGGGGGGAACGGGAGATAGGACCAAAAAAGTGCAACAGCTGTTCCGTTAACGAAAACTGCTTTCACTTTGGTTCTTCTCTGGACATGGACAGTAAAAATACAGTATTCATTTTGCAAAACAGAAACTAAATTACTTCAGATTAACTTCTCATTTAGTTCAAATTTCTAGCTAAATTGACTTGCTAGAAAATTAGCCTACCTAAATGAAAATTAGTTCTACCTAAATGTAGGTCAGAACACAGTCTCGCTGACTGAGGCAAGAAGCAAGTATAAACTGATTTATTGCTGTGATTCTACACCTGTCCTGGTCCATCCATTTCCATAAGCCCTGTGATAGCTGAACTGCACATGATACCTAGTTGTTGGAGAGGATTCATGACTTTCAGAACTCAATCAGTTGTAATTGCTATTTCCACCATGCTGCTGCTTGTACAGCAGCATATTTACACAACAGCAATGAAATACACTTGTTGATGTAAAACATTCCTCTCCAGGCTGTTCAGGGCCACAAGCTGTCCGAAGCTGTATTCAGTCCAAGCTGGCCGAAGTAAACACTGCAGCAGCAGCAACTGCAGCCTGATTATTCTCATACTGCAGAACAGGATCCCAAATGGACAGCGCTCCTCTCCCACCTTGCACTGGCACCCGTATCCGGGTATCCGTAACACAAGTTTGCTTCAGGGAATGTTCAAGCCCACTTCTGAGGGCAGGGCACTGCTTGGCTTTTCTGGTAAAGCTCCTTGTCGATACGAAAATTGTCCAAAACAGGCAATGAACCTTGGAGGAACACTGGGGATATTAGAAGAATAAAATGTAGCACTTGAAAACCAACTTAAAGATAAAAAGTTTAAAGTTTCCTCTCTTCATCTATTCAAAAATTTTCTAATTGTATCTTACAGTTGTGTCTCATTTTCCCACTGAGAACTGAGACACAAAATTATGAGTCAGCATTATTTATTGGCAATATTTGTGTGGATCATTCTTATACCATAATGCTCTCTGGCCCCTGATGGATATTATAAAGAAATTTGCTACATAGAGAGATTTGTCTAGGACTTAATGGAATAAGTGGTGATCATTATTTCTCCCAGTCCTCCTGCCATCTTTGTTGATGGCTGTGCTAAGAAATCACTAACACCTAGTCTGAATACAGCCTGCATCCACTCTATAGGACAGAAACTGAACCAGTAGACTGTCTTAGGCCCTGCGGCTTGACTTAGGCTTCTCCTTGTGTTTATAGCAGTGAAATCATCTTTGTGCAAATCAGAAACATTTGACTTGAAGATAGGAAAGTGTCTTGGTTTGAAAGACAGGCATCTGCTAAGGAAGGCAGAAGCCCCCTTTGGAATGGAAAATGCAACCCCCTTCCCTCCAGATTATTATAATTTTGGAATTAAGGGGCTTTCAGGCAAGGATATGAGAAATGGGAATAACAGTTCTTTACAAATATATATATATATATATAAAATAAAACAAAACAAAACAATAAACAA
>VZRR01003627.1:144744-210964 GCA_013398015.1 Oreocharis arfaki | reverse complement strand
TCAGAATTTTCATAAGAGAGGTGCTGCAATACAGCAGCAGATTTCCGGGCGGGTCTGTCTGCTAGTGCCAGTTTGAAAACCACGTTTAAGCAGAAGAAAAAACTCCTTTTTCCTCAACATGTTAGCGAGACTTTTAAAACCTGCATTGCTAACCAAAATCTCATGTTGTGTCATCCTTTGTGCAAGTTTAGTAAATAGAGGGGGGGATGGAAGAGAGGAGAGTGTGTTTTTATTGCCTTAATTTCTATAATTTCTTTTAGCTCTAGTTCTGTTAGTACTAAAACTTTCATTACACTGTATGTACCCAAATGCGTGCCTGTTTTGCCTCACAAATTACTTTTGTTTCCCTCAATATCATTGATACCCCTTATGCAAAATAACAGATTTCGTAGAAGCTTAGCACGTAGCCAGCTCAAACCACGACAAAGGGTCCTTTAGCTCTGGGGCCTTAGAAGCCTCTATTGCCCTGTCAGGAAAGGGAACATGTGATTTTCTGAACTGATTAACAACTGGGACACACAGACATCTCCAGGAACCACACAAGGAGTACACATGCACGCAAAGAATCGCTTGTCTACCACACGAACACTGTATCAAAAGACTGCCCAAATGTAGAGCTGACCTGACCTCTGCACCGTACACTCTACATATGGTTGTTAGATTTGCATTATAGGCTCCCTGTATTTTACATACAGTGTAGAGAAGCCAATCCCTAAAAATACCCTGCCACCTGAGGAGTTTTTAGCACAGACTGAAATGATGCATGAGTATCACCATATTGTTTTATATTTTGAAAAGTCAAACATAACTGCACTATGCTACACTGTTTTAAAAATATTAATAAACAATTACTAAACAATCCCAAATTTAGGTCTTAGGCCTGGAGCTATGATACATGAGTGGCAGAGTGGCATAGATGTGTTGGCCAGAAATTACTCAGCTCTAAGTGGCAAGAGTGCTACTTGAAATCACCAAGCATACGCATCCGTGGATCTCTTTCACTCTCAAGTTGTCAGTGTGAGAACAGTGCTGAAAATAAACATCCCTCCCTTGACCTCCACTGACAAGTCTCCACAGCCTTTAGGCTTTCCGACTAGCAAGATCGAGTGCTCACACATAGCTTCCACAGTGGCATTTTCATGCAGAGAACGACAGCAGTGACACATTTAAACCTTATTCTTTTCCATATCCAGCTTTGTTTCCTTGCCCATCATGTGTAGTCTCTGCCAGCCCACTCACAAGAAGATCCTGGTATATCAAAACAGGATTTAGCTACAGTGCTTGTACATGTAGTCTTGCTCACGTCAGAACACCCAAATGTATAAATGCTGTGCTTAACATTCATCAGACACGTCCGATAAAGCTGTAAATGAAAAGAAATTGAAGCAACTTGGTGCCCAGGAATAAAGCTAAATTAAGTAGCAAGTGTTTAAGGGATCAAGACCTAAACCCCTAGTTCCTACAACACGGAATCAGTCACTCTGGCACATCTGGGCATTCTGTGGCCAGAAATGAGCTTGATTCTTACGCAGAAACCCAGTAAATAACCTACAGGTAATTTAAAAGCCCTCAAGAGGGCACTCAGAAAAAGCCCAAGTCACTTACTGAATTACTGGTGGGACTCTGTGTGGTGGCTAAACATTCATCTCTCTGGTGTCAGCTATGGAAGGCAGTACATGTAATCTATCCAGTGTACCCAAACAAAACAGCATGCAAAGAATGGGCAGCGATTCACTCTTCTGGCTACCTCTTGTTTTATGCTCAGATTCGAGGATGATGGGTCATTACAAAGGACTCGCATTACACAAATAGTCTGTGATGTGCTACTGGCTTATACTCATATGAACATGACAGTCCAGAATACAAAATGCAATGTGGATGGATTCACTGAAAAACAACCAATCAAACCTAAATCATCAGTCTTCATGTTGAAGACAAGGCAGTGCTGATTTATAGGAAATAGCCCTTGGAAAAAAGTTACATTGTTCACACATAACCTACCTAACACAGCATTTAAATAAGCTTCAGTTAACTATTAATGCTCAGACATCATTAATCAGTTTTGCTTTTACTTTTCAAGTAAAATTCTCATTAATGGACCACTGGATTGATTAATTAATGGCACACTCCTTTAAAGAGCATGTAAAAGTCATGTGGGTCCAACGCCTGTGCAATAGAAATACAGAACATCCCCAGGACCAGAAGAACTGTATGTTTTCATAATGAATTTAGAATACTGTCAGTCACAGATCCTTTGCTGGGAACACCATGCTGAGATGCCAGCTGAGATCCCTAGACTGAGCAGGGGCTTGGGCTGTCAGAGCAGACCAGACCTGAACTCTTCGAAAAGGATTAGGTCTTCCTTGGAGTCATGGGCAGGAACTCAGCACAATCCCTTAGGAAATCAGAGCAACCTCTGTCCAAGACTACAGAAAAAACAATGTCTGTCAAAAATAGAAGCAAGATGCAAACAACCATGTGCATGCACAATTTGGTAAAAACAAATTAATCACCACTGTAGGTAACCTAGCTGAATTTATTCAATCTGATTGAGCAGAAAGAGCATTATTAAAAGAATTAACACATCACATCCTGAGATTTATTTGTATGGAACCAACTTGTGGGTGAGATCATGTAATAATTGATTTTTCTGCCTGACTTTAAAAATAAGGTTATGGAGAGACGAAAAATCATTATCGGAGATGTCCAGAAAGTCTTAAGCGAAACAAAATCATACCTAAAATTCACCCAGTGCATGTATACATGCTATGAAGGGGTGGTAAAAGTTGTTGTAATGGATAAATTATTAAATACTTTTTTTAAACTTTATTTTTTAAAGTATATCACATATTTTGAAGACACTGGGACTGACATTAACTCATTTACTAACTAGGTCAATAAAAATTTCTGTAGCCAAGAGCTCTATTAAAATTCCATAATGTTATCTTAATGGAGGAAAACTAATAGAGTTCTTTTGGAAGTTTTCCATAAAATTAATATTGTAGAATTTCAGTGGATGTCTTAAATAGTTTAAATAGGCATTTTTATTAACAGACTTAATAATAGAATTAAAACAAATTAAAATCATTACTTTCTCTAAGAGGAAGTATTTACATTCCAAGCATCTTAATGGAATTTATTCTTGAAAGAATTTCGAAACAATGCTCATTATTCAACATTGTGAAGTGGGAATTGGCTATTTGGCATCCACATATAGGAGATCTGCCAATTTGCAACTACTGTAGCACTTACTCAGAGCCTCTCTGTCTAAACCACTTTGTATGGCAGCCGTCCAGAACCTCGACCTGCAATACAATCCACCTCCTTGTCAAGAGCCTTTCTTATTGGAAAGCATTAAACTCAACCAGCAACCCAGCCACAAAAAAATAGTAATTAAAAAAAAAAGTAAAATAGAAACCTGGGTCATGCACAAGGCAAATAACTGAGAAAGTTATTGTATCAATTATCTGCTCTTACCTTGTTTCCCTGGGCTTTTCACTGCTTACAATTATCCCTTCAGTTTATCTCAGGTTATCCTATGTTCCTTATTTCTGTGGCTACCTGTCTATTGAAGGTCAGTGCACATTTTCAGCTGAATGAAATCTTCCTATTTCAATTGCACTTATTACCTGCTAATAGGGTTAAAACACCCACCAGGCAATGCAGGTGAGCTGTGTGAGCTTCAGAGGGTTGTTGAGGCTTAAGGGCAGCGTCTACAGTGCTGGAAATGACATATCCCACAAAACCAAGAACAGCAGTGGAGGCAAGTTTTTGGCAAAGGGAGGGTGCAGGAAGTGCTGTGCATCTTGTACAGCTGGAGGAAACCCAGGCTCAGGGGCAAAGTTGATCTGGTCACCATCCTTAACTCCTGGTGGTGAGCAGAAAGCATTAATTATGGTAGAGGTACTGGGGCCAAAAGCAGCCATGCACCCTATGGCTGAAACTAAAACCCACAGAACCACAGAAAAATTTTGCTTTGAACTCATGCAGGTATTTCTCAGGGAGTTCATGGAGAAGAGGGAAGCCCTGACCTGACAGAAGGGTACTGAAGCAAGTTTACCCTCCTAGTGAACTCAGTAGATTCCCTGTCCTGTTCCTAAATGAACAAACTCATGAATTTCTGATGAAATCACTATATTTAATATCCAAGTACTGTACACAGGCAATTGAAACTAATGCTTTTGGAATGGAAACTAATGATTATCACCGGTCTTGGGTTAGAAGAGTCCATTTTCCTGACATGCTGGAGTAGATTATAAAAGGCATCACCAGCGCCAGTTTTGGACACCAGGGTAACATACACACATGCCTTCCAAAGCAATCAAAAATTCATGTCCCACCCACACCTTCCTCACCTTCCCATCAGTCAGGGACAAAGGGGAGGTTACAATGACAGCACTGTAAACACAGCCTGCACAAGAGCCAGCACAGCTCCCAGGCTGGGCACCTTCACTGGAAATTTTTAACAAGAACACGTCTCCTTTGTGCAAGTTGTGCCATCTGAACACTGACTTACTGCCATGAAAACAGTGGATTGTACAGAAGTTATTTGTCACTGTGTAATCAGTAGAGATAACCGGACTTTGCTTCTCGTTATCGATGTTAGGCTGGAATAGACACAGGTAGGAGGTGTAATATTGCACTGCAATTGCTCCTAACTCTGGAACATTCCCCCCCACCTCCTCCCCAAAATGGCTTGCCAGAGAGTTAAAGCCCTTCCACAGAAATTGGCAGCATTGTGACATTCAGAGAACAGGCCAGAACACTGAAGCTATTTCAACCATTACCTTACCAGACACATTAAAGGACCAGATCCAAAGGCCATAAAAGTTCCAGGAAACTTTTATAGTCTATAATGAGGTTTGTGTCAGGCTCCAGCTCCCAATCGGCCTTCCTTAGTTTTGGTATTCATGTTTGCTAAAATTACAAAACGTCCTTTCATTCCAGAGAATCTTATCAGAAAATTGATCTCCTTATATATAAAGTCTTCAGCCAAGGTAAAGTCCTTTCAAGAGTTTTATGGTTTCCTATCACTCTTTTCAAAACCCTCTGGAAACTGGAAAATACGCTGATACTGTTTCCATGTTAAAAATATTGGTTAAATGAAATAGAAATATAGTTCTCAGGTGTTGGCAAATATCCAGCATTTTATAATTTCTTTGGCAAAAATGGCAAAGGTTAACGTCAAATAGGTAAAAAAAAAAAAATCAGAATTAATTCAGAATGACACAATTATTTACAGAAGTACCAATCTGAACATTACCTCATTTTCTTACTTACAAGACCTACAACTGTGCTCTCTCTATGTATTAAATTATCTAATGGAAACGTTATATATGAACAGCTCAGCAAGACAGTGTATTGTATCAACACACCTTATTCTATGTAAAAGCAGATTGCTGGTTCTGGGATTGTGAACGTGTCAGACAACAATTTTATTGCTTTGCAGGTAGCAGAACCCCCGATGTTCTTGTTCCCAAATGGCGATTGAGTGATAGCTTTTAATATTGTCTAATGATCACAAACATGTGCAGTCTTGTGTTAACATCTGGTTTATGGGTAAAATTGCACACAAAACTACTCACAAAACAAATAACCCCATGCCCTCTGAAAGCTAGAATTAATAGAACAAGGACATCTTCTTTTATTACTGAAGAAGAAGTAGCAGGGCATGCTGCAAACATTTATAGGTATGGTTTATGTAGTGCAACTAACTGAACAAATCACTTTGTTCAAAAAATTCTTAGAAGTCACAAGCTCTAAGGAGCAGAAAGCAGTTTGTCAGGAACATTGGAGGAAGAAATAACCACAGAACCAAATCTCATAATTCTGAGCATGGCAAAGCTTTCACTGCATTCAAGGAGAGCTTTGCCTAAGGGCAGCCTTAGCCAGTAACATGTAATGTCCAGGCAAGCTCAAGAATTTCTGAAGGTAAAAATAAAACCCCTGTGTCAGTTGTTCCATCCTTATGGCTCATTTTTTTTATCAGTGAGCATCACATAACAAATAAAGCCTCAAGGACTATTAGAAATCACCCTACTTGGTCACAGCTACTGCAATTTTACTTACAGATCTTCTACAAAAGTGTGTTACACAGGCTCCACTGTGGACTTTCCAGTCTTTTCACGTTTATTCCAACACCTCAGAAACTGCACTACCATACGTTTTTCCCTTAAATGGTTTTACTTTGTTCTAGACCAATTCTTTTGGTCTAGTCTGACTGGACTTTTTCCTAGATACCTTGATCTTTCCAGATGTGAGTTCACAGCCCAGAGCCCCATCATGGTATGGCTTCCACAGAAGTCACTTTACCTGCAAGGCCTCTACTCAGGCCTAGGACTGCATGAGAACAAGTGCCTCACACCTCCTTTCACAAACCTTAGGCCAACTTGCACCTCTTGCTGGGCTCTTCTGGAAAGGACAGGAAATATCGCAGTCCTGGAGGAGCAGAAACTGCTGCACTGCAGAGATGCAGAGGATGTAGAGGAATTTGTGATTGTTTAAGGATATTGCAGTCATTTTGCAGGCATTTATAGGGAACCACCTTGTGTTCAGAAGGTATGGGAAATCTAGCCTGCAAATCTACTGCTCTTAGTACTGAGATACAGAGAATGAAATCCCCTGAGCAGAGGGTGTACACAAGGGTTGTTCATTACATATACTCCTATGCACCAGAGGTCTCACCTTAGCAACACTCTCACACCTGGGCCACAGGTGCATTGTAAGGATCCACCAAAACCATTTTAAGTACCAGTGCAGACCTGGCTACATGCTGCAGGAAATTAAAAGTTCTCCCAGCCCTGCAAGCATCTCTTTCAGACAAATGGCAGAAGAAAAAAAACATTCTGTGAAGAATGCTCTGGATAACACAGCGAGCAATGCTCAGCATCATTGAAACTGTCACCACCCAGCCCGTTATCTGGAACAGCAGGGCACGACTGCTCTCCCACCTTGGCAGCAAACAGCCCTTACTGTGCCCTGTGTTCTTTTTCAAAATCCAAAACTTCCATAGCTGAGATTTGGATGAGACTCAGAATCTCTGTCCTCTAGACCCTAACATATGCATATATTCCCTTTCATGCTCTCACCCCTACAATTAATTGAAGAGTCATATATTTTAACAAACCGGTTAATTGAACACAGCTAAGTTGCAAAATTCAAGAAATTTTTCACATTTACATACATAGTAATGAGATCAATTACTTTCAGCTCATGTAGACATATTGAGAACTAATGAGGTACTTAAAACGTGTATGGAGAAAGTCTACTTTCTATTTCCATGCTGTAACTTAGAGCTTGTTAGGGATTTAGCTCTTTATCAGTTCGAGCTATGGCAGTTACATTGATAGAAGGCCTGTTAGCTGTGGCTCCCGACTGCATTAAAAAGTCCTTTAATGCAGTTTTGTAGTGGCACACATCTCATTACAGTGCAAAAATGGGCAAACACTGAAGACCACGTTGTTGGAAAATACTTTGTCTGAGAACATAGCAAGCAGAAGGCTTATTCTTTGAAGGATAACATCCACCTCACTCATAATTTAGATAAGTAATCCAGAGACCTTTATAATAAGAAATCCTTTATCATCATTTAAATCTATTGAAAAAGACCCACAAAGGTAGAGTGCCGAATTCTGGAAGTGTTATCTTTATGGGTCACTTATAACAACAAAACGCTCTTTCTCCCAACACAAAACACAGTGGTAATTTATTTCTTCAAAGAAATTGCACCGAGAGAACATCTACAACACAGTACACTTCACACACTGAGCTCTGGGTTATTACAAAGGAAGCCAATTTTCAGGCAGTAGTTTCAACATCTGAGCACAGCCTTGGATACAGCTCCAGGCAAATCCGAAGTTTCTCATTAAGTTAGACATGCGATGAAAATGTTGGAAGTTGTTTAAGGGTGAGGAGAAAATGGACACAGATATTATAAAGGTACAAGAAAAAACAGAAACAAGTGGAGGAACCTTTGACTCCAGCACAGAGAGTTACAGGTGAAGTCAGCCCAGGAGTCTCAGCTGGTCCCTGTGGCTTCTTCCTGCACAAGCGTGCTGGCCAACCCACAGCAAAGCTTTAAATCTTGCTACCTAGCAGATAGCACCAGCTGCTTTTTAACCATAGTTTGACCATGTTTTCTGCCTATCAAACCCCCAGACATTTTATTTCCCTGCCCCAGATATTAAATGAAACCCTCTGTATGTAATTGCCCTCAGCCATTAGGCTGAGGTCAGTGCAATGCCTTTCCCCAGAGGACAGGAGCTCCTTATCCACGGAGGCAATACTACTGCACACATATCTCAGCCTGGCTCCCTGGGGTCCCTCAGGTCATCAGGGACATCTCTGCAGCATGACTGCAAGCTTCAGGTTTCCAAGAGATGCACAGAATAGCTTTTTACCGCTTTATCAATCTGAAGTCTCCCTTTCTCCCCTTCAGTTAAAATGTCTCAACAACTTAATTTTACTCCTGCATTTGTTCTCATCTGAAATGCCCATTTACAACACGACAACTTCCACCAGGACAGTACCCCTTCAAATGCCAACTGAATCCTGGGTGTGAGGCTCAGGGCAGGAGCCACAGGGATCACTTGCACTTTGAGCACAGATTTTCAGATCCAACCTTCAGCTGCTGAGGGAAGGAGGGAAAACACTTACCCAGCCATGGCTGAGTGAAAAAAAACCTAGACAGCAGGAGAGCAGCAGTAAAACCTGCTTTAGCTGCCAAAGGAGGAGTTAAACAGCTGTCTCAGGATGCAGCTGTGATCCCGCTGGAGTCACCTGCCTCCAGCACAAACTAGATCACCCAGCCAGAGTGAAAACATGACCCTCTGACACCAGGTCTGTTGTTGAGAGGCAGCAAAGCAGCTTATCCCCTCATTCACTTCGGCTATGGATGTGTCTGAGGCTGGTGCTCCCCAGCTGTGCCACAATTGCCCTTGGCTTTCATCACTCACCTCTGCCCCCATCAGGCCAAATCAGCTCTGTGGGATTTTGTGGCCTGAGAGCTGGGTATCAGGCCTGGCTCCCAGTTCACAGAGAGAATTGGGAGCAGGTGCGGGGGTCCACCAATTCCTCCCCCAGACAGGAGATGAGAATCTGCAGAATGGAGGAGAAGACAGCCACAGGCTATATCTGGTAGTGGATTTCCTTACACTCAGTATGCATGTGCTCATGTGCAGTACATTCAGCCTGGATATATTGCTTTCTGTACCACTGATCATACATTTGCTTGTCATTACAGTGCTTATAAGTAAATACAGAGAAATAAATAAGAATACTTAGCACTTCAAGCCCATTAAAGCATTGGCAAAGTTTCACATGAGATGGTCTTTAAAGCTAGATGTATGGCAATAAAATTAGCTCAGAAAGAGACAGCTGCATAAAAACAATGTATGCTTTCACATAAAACTGTGAGAAATATTTTGACTGGCACGGATTTTAAGGTAAGCTTATTTATTAGAGCTGTGCTTCAGTAATTTACAAAATATGGAATGGGAACAAGAGGAGCATTGGATGCTTGCAGAGGGGCAGTTCCAATGAACACTCGTTGCAGCTAATGAGTCTGAAATCACACCAGGCTGATGTCAAAGATTTGTAACCAATGTTGGGCAATGATCATGTTTTACAGAAAACTAGGAGCTAATGAAGTAAAATTAAAAATAAGTGGAGTAGTGGGTTGAAAAGACTATCTAAGAATATAACACGAAAGGAATATCTGATAACTAAAGAGTAATTATTCTTTAAAAAATCTGTGAGCATCAAGTTTGAATTAAAACTAATACATATATTTTTTAATTGTGCTTCTAGAGTACATGTGCAAGGAAAAAAAACATCCAATCTGTGTCTTTGATCCAGTTACCAGTAATAGAAAGTATTTTCCCAGAGAGATTCAAAAGAAAATCAGATTCATGAAAGCCTCTACTTCTTATTTATAGCTTTATGCAATTTTTATCTCATATCCTTCTTCCCGTCCTTTAATTGAAAAGCAAAATTTATACCTAAGAGCAACAGTGCAATGAGAGATGGTGCCTGCGGATTGGATCTGAGTCTCTAAAGTGAACAGAGTCACATGAATGATGTAGTGTTCTAGTTTTGGTGTGCTCTTTGCTATTTGTTAATGATATCATGAGACAAAGACACAGGACCAGCAGCAGTAGGCTCAGGTAGTTCTTTCTTACCCTGTTTTAAAGTGCCAACTGTAGTGGACTCAATTCACAGAGGCCAAGGAAAAATAGGACATCTTACTCTTTGAAAAATGTAAAATGAGGCAGAGAATTCCTATTTTTAAACAAATATTAAAGGTTTATTTCTTTTGACAAGAACTTGGGCTTAAGAAATTAGATTGCTTTGCCTTTTCATATCAGATAAAAAGTATCAAATAGTCAATGACAATTTGTACTGGTTCTCCACTTACGCCTGGACTACCACTGAGCCTGTCTCGCATGAGCAAGGTCCTATTCATGTATTCTCTTAGTTGTCATATAAAGAATTCTCATTACCAGTTGAAGCCTGTGCAGCCACGGTAAAGTCCATTTATGTTCTGATATGTACATAGGCATCAATTCAGATTATATCCCTCTAATTGCAAAATTAATTGCTCTCTGATGAATTTTACAACACCTCGTTTCTAAGGGTTTCTCCTGAAAGTAGAGTGAAAAGGTCAACAACACAATCAAACACTACCCTGTTCAACATGCTTTGAAGATTATAATTATATCCAATTAGAAGTTTTTGCAATTATCACATATTGTAAGTTTTACATTCTAAGAACTAATAAGATCCTTTTGTATTTATTTACCCTGCCAAATGTGTGCACACACCACCCAACTGCAATTTCTGATGGACTGTTTCAGCTTAGTGGAAACAATGGGATGTCACTGTTATTTGCTATTTTTTCTCAGGCAAAGATCTCCTTCTGCCTGGAAGTTTGCCCCCAATGTCTGCAGCCTGCCCAGGACTCTCGGGACAGAAGAAGAATACAAATGAGCTGATATTTAATGTCACAAATATTGGTAGTACTTTATGCCCAAGTGCAATTTTTTCATGGAAATACGCCAATGTAAGGAGAAACTCCCCAGGTATCAGGTTCTCAGTGGTGACCACTGTACAAAGCCTCTAAGCAAAGGAGAGGCACGAAACCAATGCATTTCCCAGTCTGCCAAAAGGCACATTTTTCTCATTCAGAAGGATACAGATAACAGATTAGTATTCCAGGTACTAGTTGATTTTCAGCTCTTCTCAGAAAGCTACACATGCACTTGGACCCCAGAGAGCAATATAAGAGCAAGACTGTCAAACTCCATCTTTGCTGCAGACTAATTACAAAACCTAGGAGCCTAGTTTGCAAAACTGAGCTTCCTTTGCTGCCTATCCATGCTATTTTATGTATCTTAACAGTATGGAGTTTTTTTATTACGGTAACAGATACACTCAGTTTCTGGGTCTCTTCAAAACAGCAAAACAGGCCGGTGCCAGCAGCGCCATCAGGAGGAAAAGCTGGCAATGTGCTAAGCTTTCCTCAAATTAATTACCTGCTGAAACCACAACAACAATTAATTTGTTGATTGGAATTTTACCCTCAATACAAACGCAAAAAGAAGAAAAGATTAAAAAAGCAAAAAGCGGTAATGGTGAAATCGAGGTTTGATTGTCAGAATCTCTCTCTAACACTCCAATAAAAACACACATGGCTGTGATTGAAAGCCCATTGCTCTCAGGAAGATTTGATTACTTTCCAAACACAAGAAGGAAGCATCATTCCTCAAAAGCCTGTCTTCCGCAGTATACCTGGGGCTTTCACATCACCATTAATTTAGGGTAGCAACTCTCAACACAGCCTGTCCCACAGCAGCTTCATATCCAACTTCATTTAGAGAATTGCTCGTCTCTAAGTTTCTCTGCTGGCCGAGTGTGCCCCAAACTGCCCAGAGAGCTAATGACTAATTTAATGAACAGATTTTCATATTCCTGAGCTGCCACCACATCAACCTTTTCACTGGACTGGATTCACACGTTCCCTGCAGAGCCATTTCTATATCTACTTGTACATACTCAGGCATGTTCTGTGCCAATTTGCTCACTGTCTTGGATGTAATATCTCTCTGGAGCACAAAGACCTCATTAGAAATATAAATAACAATTAAAAGCCTTTTATCTCTCAAGACAAATTTTCTTTGAACCTTCATACATTTAGCATATATGTGGGTTCCATATCTCAGCCTGAAGAATTGCAAATGTGTTTACTGAGTGTGTTGGCAAAACTCTTCAGATTGGTTTATATTCCTAACAAGCACATCCAACAGAATGAAATATCCTTTTGTGAGATCTATCTTCCTCACCATCAAGGGAAAGATGATTCAGGTCTTTCATCAGAATTTTTTCATTAAATCCTTCCTTATTCTCCCAGAAAATTCAGGAAAATTGAGATTTCATCCATTGCTCGGCTTCAACCAGCAGTGACACAACTTCTAATTGACCTTGATATTTGAGAACTTCACAAGATGGCAAATTACTAAGAGGACCTATAGGTCAGGCAGGTCAAGAGAAGTTGCATAGTGAATAGCAAGAAGGGCAACAGATGTAACAGTATGTAAATCAGGAATTGTATTTAAGCCAACATATTGCATTATGCATGAAAAGGTGAGTAATAGCAAATAGTTTAAGAAATCCGTCTACAATTAATGAATCCTAAATAGCTTTATTAATGTAGGTCATATTCCATCTTCTAGTGGGAATTTGACATTTACTAATATGCTTCTCTGAATTATTCAAAGATATATTTAATACATATATACAAAATTGTATTGAGTATGCTCATCACAAAGGCTGCATTATATTTGTATTACAAAACCTATAGGAACTACTTAATTTCTAATCTAGTAATAATCAATTAAATAATATTTAAATCATACTCTAATATATCTAAATCCAAATGTCATACAGAAATCTGCAAAATATAGTTTTATTTGTAGCCTGTAGCAGAATACCATCACCCATCACAGAGCAGGTATTCAAATTCTGATTTTTGTTCTTGTAAAATATAAACCTAGTATCAATTCCCATTGTAAGAAAAACTGTGATTAGTAATTAAATTATGGTGCATTAAATTTACTTAACCTAAATTCACCAGCTGGGAAAATTCTATGCCTCTGGGCTTAACAATAACTCCTAATCTTCCTGTTGCCTGTACCTAATTTTTTAACTTGTATTATAATTTTCTTTACTGGAATTTCATTAAAAATGGTAATGTCATTACTCCTGTTAATGCTCAAAACCAACACCATAATCCTGAATTTTAATTAGTAATTATAATTAATCATTATTCATTAATGAAATGTTTAGTTGCTAATTGTCTTTCAGCACCCCAGTCCCTAGGCTTATATGCATTTCACAACACATTTAATTTCTCACAGTTTCTGTTTAAGTGGAAGCATCAACCTGATTCACTTTTAACACTTTCGTGTGGTGCAGTACTTCAGGTTTTTTATCCCCTACTTACACTGCTCCAATGGATGGCTCAGAGTCCTGATCAGTGTTTCATTAGGGGGACACAAGTGCCTCAGGTATGCAGCAGGAGAGACAAAGATATCCGGGAGGTAAAATTAGTTCATCCAGCACTCTTTCCACTCACTTTACTGTAACTGAAGCCGTAGATCTCAATTTTCCACCATCTCAATGCCAAACAGGTCTGGGTTCATCCACCTGATATTTGGCAGCACAGGAAATGGCTGGAATGAGCACCCATGCTGCCTTTGGAGGGACAGTGGGTGCTGGAGGGTCCCAGGGCCTCCACAGGCACAGGCAACTGCACCGCTGACTGCAGGAGCTGAGGTTTCTGGAATTTGGTGGGGGGATCTCAGGGGACTCTGGTTAGATGCCAAGCTGTGCAGACACAATGAAGATGTGATCTGCTTTCAGAAAACCTGGCTCGATCCTAGAATGACTGTGGGGAGAAATGTGCCAGTGCAGCATCCAGGATCCACACACCTTGAATCTGGGGACAGAGAACACAGTGTACAAAATTTTGAAACATGTAACTTACTGAACTATTCTTATAAAAATATGTACCAGATCCCTTTTGGGGTTAATTAAAAACAGGCACTGGCTAGACAATGACTGGGGTAACAAACAGTCTTTTGATGTTTTCAGGCAGTTGGAGGGTACCAGAACCAAAGAATTTAAATGAAATTACTTAGTTTATATCTGTGTGCTCTAAGAAAATTAACCTCTCACTGGGTACACTGAATTTGGGCAAATCCAAAGGAGAATGAACCACAAATCCCTCCAGCCCAGGACCTGTCTCCATGAGTGAGTGGTATTGGGTCCCAAGGAAAAACAGCTTGAGCATATGTTGATACGTCCCCAAACTCTTCTCCCACCATGAATTTCCTGCAACAGGCTGCTCTTAGAAGTTACTCACAAAAGCCTAGAAATGGTTAACAGTTTTTATATGTATACTAGAGACATGAATATAATGCATTAGACATGGTCCTAAACACAGCAAAAGAAAGCCTTAGAGATGATGGTGATAATTATTTTTTGAAGCTGTGGGGCTGTATAACAACCGGCTCCCTGATGAACAGCTATATCACTGCTAACACTAATATATTAACCTTTAATTTATAAATGGAACTCTGTATGGAGTGTAGCCAATTTGATCTGCAAAAGGGGCTGTGAATCTTACAGGGAATGACTGATATTCTGTGTCACCATTTCCTGAGTTAAGGTTCACAGGTTACTGACAGCCTGTGCAGCCCTTGCTGGAAACCCAATCTGGCCCACAGAGACATAACACCCTTTGGGTATTTCAAATTTAGTGCTCCTTGATGAGTCTGCATGCTATCCCTAAGAAATTATGGGGACTGACAAATGGATGCTGGCCCAAAAGGCTGGAAAGCCACAGTTGTGGGTTTATGCTGGCACTGAAGAGTATGCTAAGCCAACATTCAAATCCAACTCCTTAGAAAGTCAAAATCAGAATAAACCTGAAGTTATGGTGAAAATCTGATACTTTTATTTCTGCACAGATCTTATTCCAGGAGAAGCAAAACAACAGAAATAAATACCTAACATTTTTAAACCCATGTATTTTACAACAATAAAATAATTTAAATATTTAAACAAGTTAAGTATCTGCTTATCTTGTGAATCCACACAGACACACAGAGTATTCTCAGTGGGGGCATATTTCTGTCATTTATTTTTTGTTCATTTTACACTAACTGTTCATAATCATTTTCAGTCTGTTACAATGAAGTACAAATGACATATTTTCTCCTTTTCAGACATGATTCTAGATATTTAATGGCTACCCATGAGACGGTCAGCAAAAGTCTCTAGAAATGTATAGGGATCTACATATAAAGAAGCACTGATTTTGAAAGGGACACACTGTGCTCAGGGAGGCACCTTATTCAGTTGGTCTTCAATTCCATTGGCACAAGTTGAATTTGGAATATTTGTCTTAGGGATGAAGGTTTAGAATGGAAATCTCAGCCCAAATGCACTTGGGGACAAGAACTTTATGAAGTACAGTAACAAAAACTAGACTTCCTGCCGGTTCACCATCTGGATATTATCTAATTATTAATTAGGAGGCAGAGGACATGAAGGAAGCTCACTGTCTGTAAGGTGTGGTCTCCCCTAGGAATTTCCAAACCCATGATGTTAGCAGACAAGAGCATCTACTTGAGATTTACGCCATATTTTCTTGGCTGCACAGAAAATAAACATGCAGAAAGCCAAGAGTGTGTTTCTGAGCTCTGGTGGCTGAAGGATGACAGAAGAACATTTCTACTTGCTGCACCTCTAAGAGCAACTGGGAAGCTGTGCTCTGTATAATGTTATGTTACTAATGTAGTACTTGATTCAGTGAGAGAAATTCTTAAAAGATCATTTTGAAGCAGATGGGGGATCAATAGTTTCCTGTACAGTCTGTACTCTCCATAGACCAAATAGTATTCATACATCTGAAGTTTAGCAGATGGTGTTTTTGCATTAATTTTCCAAACTACCAACTGTAGGATACTCTGTTTTCAGAAAACCAGTTGCCTTAAGGCTTGAATTTTTTAAAGTATTTCAAATGTTTTCATGTGCTGTAGGCACACCTCTTTCTCGGGTTCTCTCTCCCAAAGGTGCTGTTCTTATTTTGGATCTCAAAAAACCAAACTAGCAACAGGCTCAGAAGTGTAGGTTCACACCATGTTTGTAACAAACCATGGAATATGACAGCAGCATCTCACTGGAGGACATTTGCTCCTCTCTGTCTGGACACAGAGCCATCCCCTCTGCCATCACAGCACTTTGCTGCTTACAGGGAGGGAAACTAAACTGGTGGAAAGAACAATAAAACCATTCAACATCCTCACAAGATGCCAAGGACCACTTGCTTCTGTTTCAAATCAGTCCCCAAAGCCCACTCCACACTTGGAGCACCTGTTTTCATCTTTCTGCATTTCTTTCCTGATTTAAATTATTTATGTAAAGAAAAAAAAAAAAAAAAAAAGAAGTTGAGGAATTATGAGGAGGCGTAGTGCCTCTGAATACGAAAGAGACTGAATTTTTCTTTTTTGGCCAGCTGTTGCAAGCAACACTGTTGAAAATTTGACTAGAGGTGTACATACATCAGGGCAGAAAAAGATGCATAGAAGTCACCATGTCATGGATTTTGAGTTCCCAAAGACCCCCCCAAAACTGAGATGCCTTTGATCCACACCAAACGGGGAGTAAAAGAAAACTTCAAAGAAGAATGAAAATCCTCCTACTTTGCACCTGCTTTAGCTGCAGCCAGTGTGTATTATTTATCATCCTCACCTCGCTTCTGCATTGCTCTAAGCATGCTGAAGTCATTCAATTTAGCTTTAGAGTTTGGTCAGCCTGCCAGGAAGGAGTAATCTGGCCTTCACCTTCCCCAGCCCTCTTCTGAACGCAAATATAGTGTGACTGCTAATTTGTTGATTTATACAAGGTTTAATCCACTAGAGTAATAAAATATTAAAGGAATTTTTCTTCATTAAATTGACAGCTAAATAAAATTGTAGCTCTCAAGACTTGCTAGAAACTAGAGTGACATTTTATTTGCTTGAAATCCATTTTCTGATTCAGTGAGGTGGACTGACATGGGCGGCCTGCTTATTTAAACCACAGCATGTGCAGGGTGCTTGGGTGGAGTCTTTTTGAGGAAGGAAATGTGCGTTCTTATTTCACAGAGTAATGCAGCTAATTCATTCATCTCATCTTTTATTGTTACTACTAAATAAG
The DNA here is from genome assembly GCA_013398015.1 of Oreocharis arfaki. Lineage (NCBI taxonomy): Eukaryota > Metazoa > Chordata > Aves > Passeriformes > Paramythiidae > Oreocharis > Oreocharis arfaki. Next base: position 193,705 of record VZRR01003627.1, on the reverse strand, counting down.
TGTAATGAAAGACTAGCTACTTTCTGATACAATTGATACAAAATAATTAACAGCTGGTGGAAGATGGAAGCTTGTCTGACACTGGTTGAAAATACATCCCCAAGCACCCTGGGAAAACTGGAAATAAGATCTCTCCCTCCTCCTCCCAATTAACAACTAACGAAGTCAGTATCCATGTCAACTCCAAAGTGAAGACAATGACGGAAATACCCAAAAGACCAGATAAAGGTGATTAAGTTTCCTAGAGTGCATATCCAAACACTATTTCTATCAGTGCATAATTTTGCAACCAGCAACAATCTGGGCAGCCAAAAAAAAAAATTATCCCCTGTATATTTCAAATTGGAGGGGTGTCAGAAAAGGCATAGGAAAAATAATTTTATTTTACAACCATCAATTTAATTTCAAGTGTTACCGTGCCCGTTTTTATTTCCTTGTTTTTAGGCTATTCCATTTTGCTTTCCTGAGTATGTTACAGAAGGTCAAACAGAGGATTTTCATCCGTGAGCACCTAACACTGGAATTCCATTACAGAGGGTTACACACAGCCTTGTTTAAAGGAAAAGAAAATAAATACAGGGTTACATTTTCTTTTTTGACTAACAGAGGATGAGGAAATGCCCTCTGGATTTTAACTTCCCAATAGCAAGCTGGACCATAGGACGTCACTTGTGAACTTAGAAAGTCCCCTATATAAGTGCTCTGCATATTTTTTGCAAATTTTCTTCCGGAAACCTGCTTAGGCACTTGTGAGTTCTTTCAGGCAACAAAAATCCTGGGTAATAGACATTTATGGAGATTCAGTCCCTAACTTAAATGCCTAAAAATAAGATTAAAGAATGAGTCAAGTACCTATATTAGATTTCTTGGAACAGATTATTCAAGAATATCAGAAAAATATTATCGAATGAACATTTGAATATGCAGTTTATCAATGGGAAAACGAACAGCTTCCCTTTTTAAAGATACTTATTCAACAGTCAATTTAAAAAAAATATTATTTTCAATAAAATATTATATTCATATTAGAATAAAATCTTATTATTGCAAATATGTTTTAGTTTGAAACCAGAATTGATCCTTAGCCTGGTTTGGAGGCCCTTATTGGCAAAGTTAAAAAATAATTAAGCATTTTAAATCTCTGTGTGTGGTAGTGTGGCTTTGCTGATTTTCAGCCTACAAGGCAGAACATGCAGTCCCTGCAGAAGACCAATTAACAAGCAGTGCCCAAAATCCTGTATTTTCTATGCAATTTTCAGAATCTGTCAGCTTCTGAATCCCCAAACTTTGCAGCAGTATTCGGGCAGATCTATTAAAAGTAAATCTGTGCTGCTCAAGATAATCTCTTTGATATAACAATGCCACAGCACGAAACAAAAAAAAAGGTCTGCTTTCTCTGAAGTTTTTTTGGAAAGAGGATTAAAAAATTACCATTTTTAGCTGCTCTTCTAATAGAAAGCCTGCATCAGAAGGGATAATCTCCCTTGCCTCTTCATCACAGAAACAAGAATGTTTCCTTAAGGACACAGTGCTGTGGGCATAATCTGATTTACAGAGGAGATCACTCCAAACTCTACTGTAAGCTTTCAGAACTTTCTGCAGGTGCAGGTAAAGTGCATTTGCACACTTCTGCATGCACAGAAAGGCCTAGCACTGTCCCGGTACAGCTCAACTGCAGCATTCCCAGAAGTGTCCCTGCCGGGAGCCCCACGGCCCTGCTGACCACACCCTCGGCCACACTGCTGGGGCACACAGATACTGCCCAGAACATCAGGCACTAGGAAATACTTAAGCATTCTCTCATCTCTGAGGCAGAATTGGCATTGTCTAATGAAAATCCACCTCATTTCACACTCCATATTTATTTTTAAAAATTTTTATTTCCTCTCATTATTGACCATAGAGATCATTCAGTCCACCCCCTGCCATGGGCAGAGACACCTTCCACTAGACCAGTTTGCTCAGAGCCCCATCCAACCTGGCCTTGAACACTTCCAGGGATGGGGCATCGACAGCTTCTCTGGGCAACTGGTTCCAGCATCTCACTACCCTCACAGTAAATAATTTCTTTTTATTATCTAATCTAATTCCTCTTGCAGTTTAAGGCCATTCCCCCTCGTCCTATCACTGCAAGCCCTTTGTAAGAAGTCCATGTTCAGCTCTCTTGTAGCCCTTTTAGGTACTGAAAGGCTGCTAGATCTCCTCAGAGCCTTCTCCAGGCTCACCAGATATCTGGGGTTCATACAAATGTTTACACAGAGCATTTAAAGCTCATTGTTTCCTTCCATCTTGAGATTTTTCTGTTCTCTTCCTGTACTCTGATGCTCCTGTAGACATTGCATGGGGAGAAGTGTATGAGCTGGTAAGTCAGCTGCAGCACTTCTTAAAACTGAGTTTCTCACTGCGTTTTCTTCTGGTTTATCTTTAAAAATCTACACCATTTGGCAGTCATCCTCCTGCAGGTCTGCATTCAGGCAGCTCCACTACCCTTCATACCAGAATCAGTTTCACCATTCATTTCCCTCTCAGACCCTGCCTCTTTCCAAAACGAATGTTCCTATAATCTCTTTTATTTCATTCTCCTAAACCTGCACAGGGACTTGCCATAGTTTCTGCAAACCTCATCATACCATGAGGCGTAGTTTTGCATTCAGCTGCTGGCTAAACTCTACCTTTTTGAGCCAAAAGCCCTGGGCCAGTGACCCTCTGTCCTGGCCCTGATGAATCATTGCAGCCTGCTGCAGCTCCAAGTAACCCCAATTCCACTCTTACATAACCCCGTACTCCTCCCAATTTAAGTCTTTCACTAGCCCTAAACTCATCTTCCCTTAACGTAATGCTGGTTCCTTGAGGCCCTGAGAGACTCCGGCCACAGCTCTGCATGCAGGGGATGATACCTCGTTCTGTCCAACGCTTCCGCTCTCCACACGGGTCTGCCACATGGCAAAGAATTGCCAATACATATTTTCAGCAGTGCTCTGTGGCGGTGCAGGTAGCTGAGGCCACCCAGGACACTGAGCAAAACACCGCTCCTATGCAGCGGTGGTCTAGGGCATGAGCTCTATTCTCCACTTTTTAGTTAGGGTGAAAACCCATAATTTCCCAGTTACCCATTTTACATATTTTGTTGTTATTGGCTCCCCCTCCCTGGTTTATGCATAGAGTTTTGAATATGCATTCTCCCTTGTTAATATGCATATGTTCCAGAAAGTTCTGTTGCACTCAACGCCCCATTGGTTCTCTAGGTTGTCAATTTGTTGTACCCTCCTTTCGTTAAATTTTATTCGTTGTTGTACCCTCTACTCCTCCCCTGTCATTCCCTGCCATTGGTCCTCTGTGCTTCCTCCACCTCTATCTTTCCCAGTATAAAACCCCTTGTCAGCCCCTAAAACCCGGCTTTTGTCGCTGGTCCCCTCCAGCGTGTGTTCCTGTCCCCCTTGGAATAAACCACCTGGAACCGCACACAGAAGCCCTCCCTCTGCTCTTTTGTCTTGGCTACGCTATTCTCCGCCTGCCGCTCCGGCTCCCCGCCGCAGCCCTCTGCGCCGTTTGGGTCGGTAGCGTGGGGCACAAGCCGTGCCCTGAGGCGAGCGTCCTCTGGGGTCTCCGGCCGACCACCGGCACCACCCTGTCCGGGCAACCCGAGCAAAGCGTCAGTGCTCAGCTGCTGAGGATCCTGAAACTCTGTAAAAATTTCAGGAATTCATTTGCAAATCTACATGTCCTCCAAGCACTGCTTCTGCTATCAGTGCTTTCATTGTGCCTTTCATTCAAACAGTGATTTATTTTTTCTCTCGGAGCCTTCCTCTCCTACTACTGGAGTCACAGCTTGTTCTGACACCATTTCCATCATGCTGCCCATCACCCATTCACAAACAATATGGCAGCAAAGGTTGTTGGAACTTCCAGCATTTGGGTGTTCTTTCAACAGAATTTATCAACTAAGAGAAAAACTTGATTTATATGTTGCAGACTTTATCCCTTCAGTTCTCTTTTGGCATTGCCATCATACATTTAATATTCATTCTCTTCACTCTTATCCTGGCAGTTGTTGAGTTTATAAATCCTAATCTGTCTTTTTGGGATGGTGAGGTTGTATTGCACCTTGTGTGATTCTCTGTCTCTCTTGAGATTTGTACTATTTATTAAGTGTTTTCAAAAACATGAGATTGGAGAAAAGCTTTAATTCAGGGACATGGATTAATCATGGTTATCAAAGCTCCTTTTTAAAATGGATAGCAACAAAGCATATACACACAGACTGCACTTAAAATTGAAACAGCATTACAAAATTCCATTTTCCATTTATATATAAATTATGCATCTAAACAAAATTTTTAATAATTTATTAAGTTGCTCAGCTAACGTCAGATCTTAATTAGTTTTTAGAATATCTGAAAAGTAAAAATATGTTGATTAGAACATGTAAATTTATTATTTGCCTTTTCAGCTCTTAGTACCAAGTAAAAATTTGGGGTTGGTCTTTTTGGGGGAGTTCAGGTACCCCATTCGCCATGCATACTTGATATTTTGTTGTTATTTTCTTTTACAGGCAAAAAACCAGGAAAGAACAAAAAGAAATACTTGAACAAATTGAGAAATTTACTAGTAACAGTTTTTGGATATGCTTGGGACTTTCACTGTGAAACACACTTGGAGTGAATAAAGATTTACTGCCATGGAACTGGCTGTGAGGAAATAGTCTGGGGCAAAACAATACAGCTGTAACAGAAGGACCCCAGGTTCAATAACACCAGGGAGAAATAATGATGATGGAAAAAAAGGCGCTGAGCTAAAAACTGGAAAATTGTTTTCAACGTCACTTTCTTTGCCTTCACAAACACAGTTAACCCAACAGTCTCATGCTCCTTCTTTGCTTTCTGACCAACAAGAGATGCCTTGGCTGCTTGCAGTGGACCTTCCTTTATTTACATATCCCATATTTCTAACTGGTCCTTATTCAGGGTAAGTTGAGAGCAGGCCTGCTCTTCTTATGGTTAGAAAGTTGAGCATGGGGCTAATAAATATGAGCACAGAGGCACTGACTGTGTGTCACTGCAATGTCTCATCTTGGGAGCTCCAACCACGCGCTGCAGGATGGTGACGTGGCATCCAAAGGGACTCGTGAACTCTGGGGACACCTGAGGCTGGTGGAGCACACAACAGTGCTGTGGATAGGCACAGCTGGCCCTGCCATCCTTGGGAAGGTCAGTGGCTGCTAGGAATGAATCCCCTAAGCTGTGACAATGGTGATGTTGAGTGTCTCTAGTGTTAATGGCACAGCCAGGTGAGGCACTGGAGCCTGATCTTGCATCCCAGCAGACACAGTCTAGTCCTGGAGACATTTTGCATTTTCATGTTGGCTCAGCTGGACCAGGCCCTTTCTGCTCCCCCACCAAGCGCGACTGTGGCTCTGGGAGCCTCAGATCCATTTTCTGTTTTCCTCTTTGCAGTCAGTCCTGCAAGTCTTCTCTCCTTGGAAGCAGCTTCTCTCACAACATCCAGAAATACATGTGGGGTTTTGGTTTTTTTTAAACTTTGTACATCTAAGGCATTTCTGTGGATGTGTGAATTGTATTCTTCAGTACAAAGAAAGTCCTTCTTGGTGAACTGTAAGAGCTTTTGTCTCCCAGCCCTGCTTCACACACTGCTGGTACTGCTGCACTTTCAGAGATTAATTTTTCATCCTCTGCTTTCAGTACATTTTTCCCACAAGTTTTGAAAAGACATAACTATGGAAAGTTTCTAGATACTGCTCAGCCAGTTTAAAGGTATATTTAATCTCTTTAGTGCCTGACTTTCTTCCCAGGATGTGAAAATTATAGAAACTCCCCCCACACCCCTCAATAACCAACCATGTTTCTCTGTTGAAGAATATGCATGTGTACACACAGAAATACATCTGGAAGTGAGGAAATGAGCTGCACTCATAGCATGTGAGGATGAAGTTTTCTAAACTAATTCTCTTTGACAGAAGAAGTTCTGCTTCAGAGAAAAAAAAGTAACAGCAAGTGTTAACACAAAGCTGTCAGGATTTCCATGCAAATTATGAAAGAGGAAGAGCAACCATTAGCATCCAAATGAGAGAAAACTGCCAGCCTTCATCTAGAGACAAACTTTTAAATTTGAAGATTATGCTAGGCAGTTTCCAAACAACAAACACATCCCCTTGCCAGTGTCCACCTTTGTTCATAATGTCCAGCTTCATGAATAAACATTCTGAAGCCATGAGATACCAATCATCCAGTGAGCAGAGTCTTGTGACATTGCTGAGCTTTCCCATTACAGCGAAATTCAGATGCAGTCTAACACTAGAGGACCTCAGCCCTCAGGGAAAAAAAAAAAAAAGTACATATCTTCTCCCAAATTACAGAAAAGATAGGATGTCTGCCTCATCAAACAGCACAGAGATCCTAGAGGCTGAGTTATTGCAGTTAATGAGGCAGTCTCAGAGCAAGTACCCTAACCTAAGAGGTCAGAAATTGAAATTGTGCCTGTAATTTGCAAAGTTTTTAATTTAATGTTTCAATTAAAACCCCTCCTTTGTATGTCTCTTGTGGATCAGGGCACTTTGATCCCCTCAGAGGACAAACACGTGACACCTCTGTTGTACATGAGCAGGTCCCTCGTGTGGCACTGGCCGTGCCAGCCTGGGAGGGGAAACCTGGACCTGGGAAAAACTCAACTGCAAACACGTTCTTGTAAAAAGAACTGTCCTTGCCAGTGTTGACAAATGTCTGACTGAAAAGTTCCCCTGGGAGGCTGCTTCGCTTCTTCTCCCAGGCTTAATGGAGGTTATTAACAAAAAGTGGGTTTTGTGGCTTTTGTCCCCAGATTTAACTCTTTGCTTCCCTGATGGCACTCGTTATCCAAGGGTCAGGGACTTCCCCCAAGCCCAGTCACAAAGTCTCTGCTACAGAACAATCCTGAATGACACACAGCATTTTGGGAATCAGTCTGTAATTTGAGGGGCTTGTTTTCTCGCTCTCCAAAGCTGAAGGAGAGTGAGGGCCCAGCGTGGCCATCCCCAGCACTCTGCCAAAGCTGCTCAGCTCCTCAGGGTGACAAATGTGAGCCCTCACCAACATGGGAGCCACAGCCATCCGCCACTGTCGCTCGCAAATCCAGGAGATCCAGCACATCTCCAAAACTGCTCCCACTCCTCACAGCTCAATAATGCATCACCTAATTCTATCATTTGTATCAAATAATACTGCTTCAGATTTTCACCACCAGTCCTGTCCTGCCCTTTCTTTGGAGGAACAGTGAGTAACCATCTCCTACTCACTCTCTCCATGCTTTCCTGTGATTTTTAGAGATCTATTTCTTTTTTTTTTTTTCTCTTTTCCAGCCAGAGGACCTTAATTTGTTCAGTCTGCCCACCCAGGGAAGTCATGTACATTCTCCTGAAGCTGTCTGGTTTAATGGATTTCACTGAAATTTCCCTAAATTCAAAAAATTCAATGCTATACTGAACCCAAATATAATAAATGCCATATTTCGAGATGAAGTTTTGTTCGTAGAAAACTGTGAGTTCTGGGAAGAAAAGGAAAAGAAGATTACAATGAATGCCGCATTTCAACATATCAAAAATGTCTCTGGTTTCTTCTGCAATTTCCCATCTTTGTTGTATGTCCCAATCACAACATAGTAATTCTCAGTTCTTCTACAGTTCAAATTAATATCTCCACAGTCCTTTTTTAATTAGCAAGAAAACTTTTTTCAAAAACTATTACATCTTACTAGGTTACAGTGAAATTAGCACTTGTGCAACTATCATCTCACCAAAATAAATGCTCTGACCAGAAACTACACTATAGCTAAAGACAGAATCTCATTTGTAATCTTGGTTTGGGACAGAGCAGTTATATTTTAAGCAACTTCTGATTAAATGCATTTGTTAGATTTAGATGATGAAAAAAATCATGCATTTTTAAAATTAATTTAGAGGGATGGAACAGCTAAGACTAAAATTCAGGGTTAGGCCCATACCTATGACTGATTATAATTTACACCTTCAAATTGTTTTAATAAATATGTAATGCTGAAAGAGGGATACTGTTGCTGGGCATTTAATTTTTATATCTATTGAGTAAGTTATTTAAATTATTTACTTAAATTTTTAGCAGCTCAGCTACATCTTTTTCACACATTCTTTCAAATCCCAAACTTTTATAAGGAAAACTGTGTCTAAAGATTCTGGAGACATCCATACAAAAATCAGGGACAGGAGGAGGTTTGAGGACAGCAAAACTGATTTTAGGGATCTAATCCAAGTAACATGTCCCAGCACCCCTTCCCCTGCCATCAGGACAAGCTGAGGTCCCTGTGACTGAGGAGGGCATGTACCCACCTTGGACAGATTTGCATGGATTAATACAAATATAACACATCACTGAGCCCCATGAAATGCTCAGAGACAAATATATGAGAAACAAGTATGAGGATGAAACCGAGCCCCTTGATTACTTGGTCCCTCATTTTGTTAATTAATCTTTTGCTTTGCAGTCGTGCCAGCTCTTCCTTCCCACAGGAAGCACGGGAGCTTGGAATGAACACATCCCCGCCGTGCTCCAGGGAAACAGGAGCGAGCCAACCTCAGAGCCAGATCCTCTAGGCAGATCCTCCAGACCCTCCTTGCCCCACTGCCACAGGAAGTGCTACAGGAATTCTGAAAAATTATTTCAGAAGTGCATTAAGAGAGCTCATTTTACCTTGGAGCACTGTTAAGAGCTTACGATGCCATTGACTTCGTTTAATGGGGAGAGTGGATTAATTGCCTTTGTTAAGTTATCATTACTGAGGAAAAAAAATTACTCTCACTAGAGTATGTCCCTCAGGCACCACCAAGTTATCTTACAATCTCCTAACGTGTTCATTTACTGGTAGAAACTTCATCATTTTCCCCTAATTTATACACACCCATATATATATATTATATATATATATATATAATTATATATATATATGTATATATATATGTATAATATTTATATTCCAGACCCATGACAGATATCTTGTCCAATATCTTGCAGCCCATCACAATTAGTAACAGGGGCTTTAAGCCATGGAAAACTACAAATCTCATTTTCCAAGTAGAATATGGCTTTATTTCTAGTCTTGAAAGGCCATGAAATGACAAGCTGTAAATTGCATGTTTTAGTATCTATTTATAGGCACTTCTATGGTGCACATCTATGTATAAAAAAAACTTTCTGATTTCTAAAGTTCTAAAATACATTACTGTCCTCTACTTTCAAGGTCTTTTCTGAGGAAGTCACAGATTAAAGGAGTCATGGTTTGCAAATAGCAGAGATCCATATGTCATGGATAAATTAATGCCAAAGTACCAAACTGCTGCCTCTGGACACTACATTTTGTTACAGAGATTATCCACACCAGCATCATTTTCACATTAATTATCCCATTAATATCCAAGGAAGAATTTCCTGGCAGGCTGTGTCTCTGCATCTCAAGAAAACCCTGTTTGCTTCAGCTTTGTACACACAGCAGTGACCCATAGCAGGGAGGACTCCAGATATCAACCAAACACTGAGCAAACTTTCTCCCTGAAATCAGTATTTGTGCTAGGTCTCAGGAGTTTCTCTTGGAGCTGGAGAAGCAGAAATTGTGTGGGTATTGTCAGAGCTGTGAGGAGCAGGCAGTTCCTTCTGGCAGGAGTTGCCTTCAACTCCCTTCTTGCAAGTCTGGAGTCCTGCTGTCCATGAAGAGAACTCTTCCTGAGTCCCAATGCTGGAGTACCAGGGATAAGCTATGTGGAGCTCTCCAGAGATGGAGGATCAGCCCAGATGGGCTGCATGTTCCCATCTCCATTCCCTCAGGCAGCACCACCAGAAGCAACCCTGCAAAAGAAGCCATTGCATTTCCAGAGAGGGGAGCTTCAGGGGGCCACATCAGCCTTTGCAGGATGTCTAAAAGCCACCAGAAAAGAGGCTGACTAATGTCAGCTACTGAGAGCTGGGGACTGGGCTTATCCCTCTTTGCTTCACCAGGGAATTGTTCCAGACCTGTGGTTGTGACCAAAGCAAGGGGCAGTGGCAGTGCTTGGCAGGACCCTGCACACAAAACAATGACAGATGCAGACTTCAGACGACATCTTTTCCCCTACTTTTTTTATGTTGACACAGGCTTGAGCAGAATGCTTAATGCTGGTACACGCAGCTACCACAGCATAAGATTTATGATTATTTTTGTAACATAGTCCTTGTCAGAGATTTTAGATTTGATTTTGGTTGTATTATCTATTGCAATGCCAATAACGTTTCACAGTTTTCTAGGATGCAATGCAGTCAAGACTGGTGGAAAGCAGGGACAGACCCACTTAAATACAATTTGTTAGCATCCTCGATCCTAGGAGCTACTCCCCAGGGGCAGCAAAGTTTGCAATGCTCTACAAAGGAATTTCTTAATATCTTTTTTTTTTCACAGACAACTACTTCCATTAATTATTTGAATAAGATTTAAGTGAGATGAAAGGCTGTGCTCTGCCTTTGATGGGAACACATAACTACCATTAACATTTTATATTACTGGGAGCTGGGCACACACACTGGGAAGAATAGATCCCCTCTTATTTTAAGCTAAAGCTTTGCCTCTTTTTTCCACTGTTTCTTTCACCTCTAATAACTAGCCCAAGTGGAACAGCTGGACAGATGCCTTAGTCATGGTGACAGCCACAACACACCCTTGCAGTGATGGGAAGCATTTGCCAGCCCCCAGCACAGAGGTGGCAGAGTGACTTCCACTGAAGTTTCAGGTCTTGAGTAAAATCCTCATGAACTTACTGTGGGGATCACATTTTGCCTGGCTGATCCCCGCCCCACTATATACCCCTTGCTGGAAAGTTCAGGTATTAATTTGGCTGTTATTTTTGCATTCTAGAGCCACAAAAGAAAACCCCAGGCTTTTTCCTCTGGAGAGCTCTTTGTTAAAGTTAGGTACAAGCTGCCCATAGGAACCTTAGGAAACATTTATCTCCCATGAAGACCTTACCCACAGGAGGATATTGGGCTATGAACACGACAGGGACATTTTCTGTATGAGAAAGCAACTTCAGGAAAAATATTTAGTCTAGAAAAAGATGCATCGCAATAGCATAACTACGACAATTCAAGTATTTTACTACAGTACTGCTGACAGACCTACAGGTGTGGACACGCTTTGGATCTGAGACATGCATGAGGTTTTAGAGAAAAATTAAAGGGTATAAGGACTGGAAAAAACATACTAACTGCATAAGTAGGGCTGCCAACTCAGGAGTTTGGTCAAGCCTTAAGCAAGATCCAGCTTCCTCCTAACAAAAATACATTTTCTCATTGCATATCTGTTCTCCTGGTTTAGATAAGGAGACTGTGCTTCTTTCACTGAAATACCATGTGAGCAAATTAATGAAGCTACCAGAAACTTAACTTTTTCATTTCTAGACTGTATCATTTTAACTGTCCTGATTTTATGGTGCATTAATGTTGTTGTTGGCATTTATATGGCATATTAATTACATTCACTCAGTTATTTTCTCTGCTAAACTTAAAAGGTCATATCCTTTGTGTACACTTTTCTATATGGAAATCTGATTTCTTTAGCACACCAAATAGAAGCTAAATCAACAAAATGTATTTTCTATGAAACGAGTAAATAGTATTCTGTAAAAGGACAGTTAATATACGGGCTTGTTGTGAATGTGTGAGCAATGGAATTAATGTTTTAGTCTATTTCCTGCAGCAGAGGAGCTGTGCAGCTCCTGTACACCACACACGTTCTGCCAGTGCCAAGAATGCTTATTCCTGAAAAAGAAAAAAGTAAAGGAGTGTATACAGCTTTTTGTGTGCATAGTTTTAGGCACAGTATAGAAATACTTTCCCCAAGAAGATGGCAGCATAGAAGACATCTGATATACTACCGGCTATTAAGCTGTCACTACGTCTACACTGTATATCTTCCCTCGAGTACAATTCTTGGATGTTTACCTTTTTTAAAAAAAATGGTTATATTTTACCCCCAAAAGATTTCCTGCAAAAATGAAGATCAATGGGGTGAATGGAAAAGTGTAAATATCGTCTAGTGGAAAAAGCAGTCAATGCATAAAAGTTTTTGACAACAGCTTGGGCTATACAATGATTTTGCTCAGAGATGAGGCCATTTCATCATGAAAAATTTTTACACCTGGAAAATATTCAATGTGCTAGGGACTTGCTATACAGTATTTCTCACAGATTTCCTTTGTCCCACAAGCTGACATGTAGAGCACTAGTATGAATTGCAATGATAATGTGCTTTTAGATTCTCCAGTTTCAGAAGAGGCATGATTACCAGTGCTCTGCTCCTGTGCTTGAGTTTATGTTGCGAGCTCTCAAGAGAGCAGAGGTCCTGCAGTTTGGGTACTAGGTCCTGGGAGGAATGACCCCCTGAAATTCACAGAAACTGTTCCTGAGGGAAGCAGGATGCGGGCTGCTGGCAGCTCCTATGGGATGTCATACCTGTGAGCACAAACACTGTGCCCAGGTCAGGGGATGTGTGTGTGCACCCACTCCTACAGCTACAGAAATTGTTCACATCTACACAGGGAGGCATTACATCTCAGCCACAAAATGGACAAGAACATGACAGAAATGCACAGGACAGCAGCAGCACGGCCAGGGGACAGCGTGCAGAGCTGTGATGGGACAGTGCCAGCACCTCCTGCAGAGTCAGGCTGCCTCTGCCTCCCTGCCCTTCATATAGATGCTGACATTCTCAGCCCCTCCAGGATCTGGGAACTGCCCTACCACAAATAAACAATACTGCATCATAAACTAGTTACATCAGAGTGTAAAAACAGTACCAATGCTTGAGTGGAAGCTGAGGCTAAGAGCTAAGAGAGAGGCTAAGAGTAAGTTACTCAGAGACCTGATCCACCAACTGCAATGAGACTTTGCACTATTTACGTGTCTGATTTGAGACAACATCTGAAAAACATTTGTTCTGGCTTTTCAGTGGCTGAATTTCCACCAGCCATAAAATATTACACTACTGCCTGGTGCTTTGCAAAAGGCACTATGCAGCTGGGACTTACAGCTATTACTGTATTATTATGCAGCTGCTGGGTCTCACTGAGATGTGCTCAGCACAAAAGCCATGAAGAGAGGTGCCCCAAGGCTGTTTGTTGGGTGGCCAGTCCCCACCATACACTATTTTTCAGGCAGTTTCAGCCCCCAGCACTGTCACATTGTGAGGGGCAGGTAGGCAGGCACACATGGACGGGTGTCTAAGGACGGTGAATTAAGGTCTTCAAGTTTTAGCTTTTTTTTTTTTGGGGGGGGGGGTTGGGGGAGGACCCATATTCCTGTCAAAATAGTACCCATCTTGCAAGGTAGCAAATTGCATCTTTTCACCCCAAAGATGGAGAAGTCATGAGGGAAAGATTAATACCACAAACTTAGGTTTCCTCAGGTCATATTTGTTTTCCTTCTTATGACAGGCTGAGTGAACTTTTTTCTATTTGTGCTAAAATAAGGAGAGATTTAAGGCTGCAATTAAACCCCAAATATGAATTAGAAAAGCAAATAGAAAATAATGTCATATATACTAAAGCCTAGCCAAGCACACAGAGCTACAGCATTCCTTCAGTATCTTGGGCTTTTTAAATACGTGACCTTCGGAGAGGGTGGTTCCATACTATCACAACAAATATCTTGAAGGGCAGGGAACTGCCAGCAGTGGCAACAGCAATATATGAAATTGCTTCTCAATTCTTCATATCTCCAGTATGCCAGCAACTGTAAATCTAGCAATGTAAAAGCAGTCTGAACTAGCTGGGCTCCAGTTGTGCTTATTGTAGAGTGGGATGGCCAGAAACTAGAAGTGAATATATAACCTTGTGACCATGCCCATGCCAGGCTCCTCCACTTCGAGTAACTGGGGCTCTCAGAAAAATCTGGGGAAAAGATGATTGCCTGTAATGGATCCATTTGCTCCTTTTCATTCATTTTGCACTAGGAATTTATGTTTTGTTGTGAGGCCAGCCATTACTCCACGGTGCATTAATGGGGGAAGAGAGGTCTAAAGCCTTCTGTTGCTAAGGACTGGGGTGTGTGACGGGAATTTTCAGGAGGCAGGACTCCCTCTGGGACAATGCAGTTCGTGTTACAGGGTTGATTCTGGTTTTACCCCATGTTTTGGTCATGGGCCACCAACACGAGGGCTGTCACACCCATTGGCTGCATGGAAGCAGCCACCAGAAGCATCTCCCTTTCTCTTCCAATTCATCCAGTCTTCATGCATCCTTCAAGGATGCTCCAAAGGATTATTACATTATTCCTTCCAGCTGAGGAAGAGGAGAAACAGGTGGCAGAAGATGATGGGGAGAGCACAGCTTCCTCCTGGCTGCTGAAACATGCCTGTGACATTTAGGGGAGATGGAAGACAGGAAGGGGGTCAGGTCTCCCAGCCCACAGTGCTCTGTCCCTCCTCTGGGTGCATTCCATGCTTCAGGGGCTGTGATCTCCACTGGGGATGGCCTGCCTGCAGCAGGCATAGCTGGGCTCTAAATGCACGGGGACTAACTAGGTCAGCAAGGCACATGCTCGTGCTCGCACACATTTAGGAATGGGCTGGAGCCCTGTCGGATGCAATGAGACTTGAGCACAAGAGCTCAAAGCTGCATCAGCAAAGCAAGGCTGCCCAGGCAGGGTCTTGCCCAGGCACCCCCTCTGCCCCCAGGCAGCTCTGTCCAGAGCCATCACACACACCAACCCCTGCTCTGAACCCAGCCAGCCAACCCCACATCACAGCCTCCCAGGATTTTAACTTCCTCAAAGAAATAAGGAAGAGATGATGAAATTAGAAAGGACATTTCTCTTCACACTTCTGGTGGCTTATCAACATTAGAAACTTAAAATAAATGAATACTACTAGATTAGTACTACAATGGAAAAATTAATTCAATCTTTATTTTTTTAAAAAATGCCTTTTATGCTGTTGGTGTCACTGTGATATGAACAGTGCTGGAGCATAAATCCTTCCCTCCATGAAGCCAGCATAACTGCACACTAGCTATTCTATCTACATCAGAAATGCATTCTTAAAACATTTCGGCTTAAGCCTTGTCAGTACTAATCCTAATGCCCGATGCTGAGATGTGTATTTTGTTACCGTGTATAAATGAAAACGGAAAACCTTCATGGAGGATTACAGGGAGTAGTAATGACCTCCACAGCATTACAGCATGAAGATGTTCCCAGGTGCCAAATGGGGTTCTGGGATAAAAGTGACATGTGTCTATATAACCTTGGCACACACTTCTGGTACCCATGTACCTACCAGCTCTGGGATTGTAAACATATGTCCTTTCTAGTGAACTGAATTTTCATTTATGAGGAGGCTAAAAGCAAGGACCGAGCAGGGGAGGTGGATTTCAGCTGAGGCAGCTAATGGGCTCCAGCTTCCCCTCAGCTAGGGAAAAGACTGCAGTTGTTTCTTGCTGTCATGAGAGTGTTGACTGAGGGATGGCAGAGAAAACAAGAAAAAATGGCAGGAGAGTGAAGAAAACAGAGCAGAACGAAGCTGGAGGGGCAGCAGAGAGGAGGAGCAAAGGAAGTAAAGGAGGATGAAGGAGGAGGAGAGGAAGCAGGAAAATGCTGGAGATGGGAGATGCATCTCCCTGCTTTCACCTTCCCTGTCCCACCTCTCCAAGAGGACACAGTCCCTACCGTGCATTTTAGGGATGCTTTGGAGAGGAACTGTGACTCATCCAGCCTGTGCTGGGTTACTCCAGCCCAGTGACAGCTTTGCCTGGGATTACTCCAAAAGAAGAGGAAGCACATGTGGGGAAAGGGAGACAGGGAAAGAGACAAGGTTTCTGGCATCTGCTACCTAAAAACAGCCCTCACTGCCTTTTCCAACTGCAGTGAAATGGAAACCTCATTTTAGTTGGCCCAGTTTTACTCTAATCTACCCTGGGGCCAGAAACACAGCTTTTCAATCTGCCAGAAAGTTGTTCTGCTGACCCTGAAATGTCAAACTGTTATAGGGGGCTGAATCCAAAATTGATTACTTCAGAGATCAGACAATAGGCAGTTTTAGAGTGGGGTTTTTTTTAAGTCTTTCCTATGAACTTAAAAAAAAAAAAAAAAAGAAGAGAGAAAGAGCCACTTTTGAAATAAGAGCAGGTAACCACCAGCTTTCTGAGACACCAGCAGGGGAGGAGAGGAAGCACAGACCAACCCAATGTCTGCTGCCACAGGGCAGGAACAGGATCCCAGGGATACAGCACATGGGGCATGTGTTTAACCCAGCACTGGTACACAAACACTGCTTAGGGGTGGATGGATGCCTTGACTGACCTGCCAGCCTGTTTCCATCATGAGCTTACCCCTTGCAGACCTGCAGAGAGGCGTGTGCCTATTTCCTCCGGCCCACAGCAATTCCCAGCATTTCGGGATCCATCCTGGGAGATCCACTCCTGCAGCAGCCACCGCTGAGCTCATGGGGAGAGCCCCATCCCTCTGCCAAAGCCCCTTATTCCAGCTCCCCTTGAGCAACGAGAAATGCCCTCAGGAAGCGTTTCGATTCCTGTCTCCAGCTATTAGCCCATCACAAACACCATAATCTCTATGTTTACACTGTAGTAAACAAGTGCTCTTGCTAAATTTCAGCAATTATAAGTGCTTCATCCTTTTCTTTAGCCAGCCAGCAACAGAAATACATTTAATTAGTTAACACCCCCTGCCAATTACAACATCTGAGGAAAGTATTGCTGAGATCGTTGGTCCTAATTATTTTAATATTCAGGAGAACCACTTTAACATAACAAGATAATTACTCATGGATAAGGGTTTATGAGAGCTGCAATCCTTTTCTTTATTTTCTACAATGCAAGTCTGGGCCTAGTTAAATTTCTGGACACATTTTCAATTTAAGATTAAAAATTGCAATTTGTGAGAAATCATCAAAGCACCACATGCTGGAAGAAAAATAACTATACACAATCTCTGTTAACACTATAGTAAAATAAATATGCCGTGTATTACATGCAATTAATAGTGGAATCTAAGGGAATTGGTTTGTTTCTGTTTAAAAAGATCTTTTCACATGTACTGAGTTGATCAGTTATGAGAAAACCCCTGACTGTTCCTCGTTTTAGACAAAATGTGAGTTGCCCTTTACTAATCCAGCCTGCATCCTTTCGTAGCTATGTGAATCCTCCTTGCATGCTCACAGCCAATGGGGAAGCTGAGCTCTACTACACATCTGAGAAACCCTTGGCTCACAGCTCTGTTGTTTGCAGTGTGACCATCAATGCAGGAGTTTTTCAGTCAAGAAAAGGTTGGTCTTGGTACCTGTTATATTTTAACACTAAATCATGCCCAAAGAGATATCCCACAAGGGTTTTTCACATGCCAAATCCCAGAAATATATGCATGTATTCATCACAAAAAGGGTTTGGCCGGGGCTGTTGAACAATAAACTGTGTGCCGTTCCTTTCATGCACATTCAGAAAAAAAGCCTTTCTTCCACATCCCTAAAGACAGCTTTAATATATAACCAGTGAAACATCTCAGCGTTTCTGGTTCTGTATTTGTACTCATGGAAGTACAGCCTGTTCACAGTCGAAGCCCTGTCCAAAGGAAATTTTCCTTTAAGAAAGTAATTTGCCCATAACTCCCATATTATGTATTTGCTTGGTCCCTGTACAACGCACCGGTGGTGAAAATGGGAAGATGAGAGATGAGTACCACCATTAAATGTCTCCATTTGCTCTGTGCATAAAGAAAGCACCTGATGGCACAGCTCTTGCTCATGAGGACAAACTGTACTGGCTTTTGGGTTATCCCTACCCAACCATTTGAAATTATACTCAAGAGATGAATAGCCAGGCACCAACTAAAAATACGAGCTAATCATGAGTTCTGCTCCTTTCACTACTATCACCACCAAACTTTAGAGCTAACCTTAACTAAAAGAGGTTAGCTGCTAATTAGGTGTTTAAATATTGAGAAATATTTTAGAATGTGACAAAAAGAAAAATAAATGCCAGCACTACCCATTAATTTCACTCTACAATCAAAATAATTTGATTTATTTACTAGACTATTTGCCAATTTCACAGCCAAATACCAGAGCACACGCACAAAAAACCCTGTCCAAGTAAATATATAGTAACAGAGAGGGAAAAGAAATCCACTTGATTTAGTGAAGCAATGTCGCCCTGGTTTTTCACTGCATGCCTTGTTCGCGTTAGCAGTGAAGGACTTTCTCATAAGTTGTAAGATAAACAATGCCCATGTTTTTGTAACGAATCTTTTCTAGGCTGTACTTTCAGAATTGTTTTGCATTCCTTCTCCGGAGGCGGAGGAAGGTGATAGACTGAATTTATATCCTATCAATTTGGAGAGGCTTAACCTCTTCATCCAATTGTTGATTGTCTGTACATATGTATATAAGTGTGAAAATAAACGAGGGGCCAGGCTTTTGCCCGTTGGCCCGAAACCTTGGCGTGTGAATGAAACCTGCATCCGTGCCTGATTGTTAGTGTCGTCCTGCGACAAAGCAAACTTCGCCTTTAGCCCAACAAGTGTGCTTTAATTCAGTTGTAAGGATTATAAAAACAATGCATATCTAAACAGTGGTGATAAATTAGGGGAATTAATCCAAATAATAGGCAAATGTTAGGAGTAACATATGTAGAATGACTGCAAATTTAGATTAATTTAAAATAAAACCCTGGAGTTATGTAAGCAATTACAAAAATTGCGTTTAGCAGTAAAAGAGCAAGTAAAACAAACAAAAAAATGCCCTAACCCCAGACATTGTGTGCTGGGGACAGGACAGGGCTCATAGAGAACTTGGAGATGAGCTGTAAAAGCAATTGAACAGAAAGTTTGTCTGGTTTTACTCTGTTATGGAATCAAAGTGCTCGGATATGGCCTCATAATACACAGATGAAAGGCTCATTTCTCCCCAGATGGGGCTCAGTAATCAGATATAGAAACAGCTATTTTTAATGAAGACCTGCAAAATCATAAAGGCTTAGATGTTGCTGGCTGGAATAAAGCAATGGGAGGCAGACAAGGCAATTCACTAATCTGCCTGGTGGCAAAAAACCAAGCCTGATCAACACATTTTTCATAGCAAATCACATTCCTTCAGTAGGGCTGGCCCAGAAGGGCAGACATGCCAAGCCAGAGGGGAGCCTGGTGCCAACTGGCACACACATCCCTCAGGTGGGAGAGCCCAACTGCATTACACAGTCTTGTACATTAAAAGACAGAAAATACCTGCTGTATTTTTCAGTCTATCATCCTGACAAAATGCTTCCATCAGTTCAACTCTTTTTTCTTTTCCCATGTATCCAGCCCAGTCCATTTAAAATCTTTCTAACTGGGGGTATTTATTGGGTATGCAGGCAGCCATCCCAGTAATTGCAGCAAAAGTGAACATCTCCGACTTAACCCCTCATTTTCCATGTGCACACTGCATATCCTTCGAATCCAACATGCTCTGATACGCAAAGCCCTCACTGCTTTTTAAAATTCAGTACTATCTTCTAGTGGTAAATATTTTGAAAAATGGTGGCAGAGAAGATTTTCTTCTCTTTGTAGCACACTAGAATGCCAACCAAGGGTCACCACACCACAGAAACAAGCACCAAATCCATAATAAAAATCTTAGTGGAATAAACACAGTCTCCAGAAAATCAAATAAATAATTTCAAATGCAACAAATTTGTGTATTTCCACACTAAGTAAACCCCTGCTTAAACTGCTGTCCAAACCAAGTTGAATTTTTACATGAAAGGACCTGCAGGTTCTGTGTAGCACCTACAGACACAGTTTATGCACTGGGCACCTAAGATCCACCAGTGTCCCCCACCTGCTGTAAAAACACTTTGATAACAACTCTGCAATAAAGAAGTGCTGTCAGATTTCTGGCAAAAGAAAGTCAGGCTGGCCCTGCAAGGATAAAAATGAAAGAAAGAGATCCTGGCAAGGCAAAGATAGAAGTAGAACTCCTATTCTGAGGGAAAAAAAAACCCGAATCCCAGAAAAAACCAGAAAGACACCCAGCCAAAAATCAAAATCAAACAAACAAAAAAACAAACCCCAAAGCAAAAGGAACTTTACATAATACTTGGCAATGAAAGTGTATTCTGTGTGTTTGATTTCCCGACAAGATAATCTGGCATTTGCAGACAAATAATACCACACAGACACGGGCAGCCACTCAGCTCATGCTACTGAGTTGCCAGCCCACCACAAAGCAAAAAGCCAACATAGACCCCTCAGTAGTTCCACAAACCCCTTTCTGGTTCTTTGTGATTCCTGGCTAAGTTATGTATTTCATGCCCACAACAAGCTAAGTCCATCTCTCCCAAGGGAAGGTTTTCTCAGGAGTGGAAAATTGGAGGTGGGGGGGGAATCCATTACATCCTCATTTCACCAGTGCCATGAGTGTAATATTCCTGTAATAGGGAAATTAAGAAACACAACTAAGTTTCATAGGAATGTTAAGCACTATTAGCAAGAAGTCAATGTATGGACTTCTCAGCGAAAGTGACCTCAGATCCATTAAAAACTAAACCCATGGCTATGAGAGATACAGGACATTACCACACGTCCATTAGCAAGGGCCAGTGAACTGTGCTAAGTGGGCTGTCAAGCTTGCAATCAGCAAAACTCAATATTTGTCCATAACCTCATTTGAGTTCAGAGTTCTCCTGACCCACCTGGGTAAAAGTCTGGCTTTTGGAGATCCAGTTCAGGCTTTTTCTGCTTCAGATTAAAACCTCTGTACCGATACCAGGCGCCAGAAATAAAAAATAAAGACCCACATACAAAAACATTGCTTTGATGATGGCCTATCTTACTGTTGGCAAGATGTATTGTTTTAACACCTACTGCTGCTTCCTTGTCAGGTATCTATGCATAAGGCTGAGGATGCGCGAAGGAACAGAAACCACAGAAATCTTGCTACTTACAGCTTTGTACTGAAATTATACTTATCTTTCAACTCTTGGTAAAACAAATGAAATAAAAAGGAGGTCATTTCAGTCCTAGCTTACTGATGACTAAATGAAACCAGACTTTACTGTGAAATAAATGCTGGAGCAGCAGAAGCAGGGAGGGAGTGCTGTCAGCCAGGGACCCCAGCAAACTGAGCTGAAGTCAAGGAACTGTATTGTGGCTGATCTCACTTGGCTGCCTGGAAATGCCAGCAGGCCTACCCTGCCAGAGCCCCCAGCTCCCTCTCCCTTTTATCTTGTACACACCCTCCAGGTGGGAGGGCGAGGAGAAACACCAGCACTTCACTGGATCTGAACTGAGAAACTGAGAGGCACACAACAGGATTGCTTATAAGAGCAGTGTTTAATCTAAAGAAAAACTCTTTGCAAATGCAGAGGTTCCAGTAAGGAGCCTCCTTACTGGTTCTCTTAAATCTCTGAGATTTTGATCTCTGCTTCCCAAGGTGGGCTGTGGCTCAGCTTTATGCATATCGAAACTGCTAGGCAGTGCAACTGCTATTTTGGATCATCACAGGATGGAGCCCTCACTCTAAGTCTGTTGCCAGGTGTTCCAGGCCACCAACAAGCAGTTATCCAAAGCCATCACAAGCCACAGGTGTTTACTAAACAACACCTTCTTTCTTGGTGCATCAGTGGTGCTGGTTTATTTTGGTTTGGGTTTTGTTTTTATGGTAGTGAAAAGCAAGTGCAAGTGCAATTAAAGCCTTCCTTAATGCAAACAGAAGGGCAAATATATTTGTTCCTTGCAAAACCAAACAAGTTGGACTGACTATAAAATTCTATTTTAGAAACAGGTAAAACCTAAATGACTGAACAAAACTCCTAAGAGAGTCACAAGCTGCAATTTGCCAGCTCAGAGCACACAGTCTGAAAACACTCCTCTGCCAAGAACCAGCAAACACCATGACCTCATAAACTAACAGTCCTCAGGCCCAGGAAATTCTTCTGTGGCAATGACAGCAAAAGAGAGATGCCAACAGCCCAAGAGCAGGAGTTCAGCCACTTAGGTGAAGAGGACAGACAGGGTTCTGCTATGCTATGTGTACTCAGTGAAGGATTTTTAATTCAAGAGCCCAGCCTAATGCTAATCAAGCTTATATCTTCACACTGGTTTAAATAGGAATGGGATTGGACTCCAAGCAGCCTGCGTGAGCACATGTGCTCTCAACCACTGAACAGGAGCTGGTGGTCTGCTTTCCCACCATCAGGCACTAAACACCCCCATATGCTATCTCCATCAAAAGTGTTAACCACCTTCAGAGTTCAGCATTAACTCCTGATACAGCCATAAATGAGTTCCCAGCAATAACCTGCTCTGCTTTTCTTTTTCTTTTTCTTATTTTTAAATCTTGCTTTAGTTATTAAGGAGCAAAACACTGATGAACAACACTGATTGCATATTCTAAAAAAAAAAGTACCACCCTCCAGGTGTTCTGCTGGTGAATCCCCTTCTTGCTGCTTGTTGGGATTTACTTTCAGCCCTTTGCATCTGAAACTAATTACTGCAACACCATCCTCAACATTAATTCCCTTCTACTCTCTGGAATTGGAAGCAATATGGTACATTCAAAGATAATTTTTCATTTCTCTTCCTAAAGGAAAGATCTCAGCTGTTCAATGACGATAATGTTAAATGAGTC
Organism: Oreocharis arfaki; assembly: GCA_013398015.1. Lineage (NCBI taxonomy): Eukaryota > Metazoa > Chordata > Aves > Passeriformes > Paramythiidae > Oreocharis > Oreocharis arfaki. The sequence continues at coordinate 171,046 of VZRR01003627.1, read as the reverse complement.
ACCAATTTCAGAAGGTGAAGCTTTCTGACATGCCTTTATCAGAAACCATTGTATGAAATTTCAGCTGGTGATTCAGGGAACTTTTTTTATATGAATGTCACCAAGACCTAGCGAAATCTGTCAGCTTTCTGTGTGATCCTAAAGACAAATTGCAGCAATATCTTGTCATCCAGCTCTGTTAAACTTACTTCACTGTGTGTTCTCCTTCCACCTCTTTCACTATTAGCTTTTCTCTCAGAAAACATTTTGCCCAAGTTTCTTCAGCAATACTTGCTGGAATTTTCATATTTTTCTTCATTTTTAATTAAGTCCCTTTGTTTTCGGTGAGAAGAGGCACTTACTACATGACCAGAGTTTTCAGGAAGTTGCAACTATGGTGCTGCAGTGTTAAATAGAAAGGTTGTGCTATCAGGTCCAATACCCTGTCACAGTCAGTTTCAAGAAGTAAAGCCACCCCTTACCACTCTCCAAAACTTACTCCTGTCTCACATCACCTCATCAGCCCCATTCCTGCATCTGTCTGGTCTCTGCAGTTTGGTGCAGCTGAACCTCTGCTGCACCTCAATGTCTCCCTGCTAAAGGTCCTCAGCTAACAATTCAGCAAATAACAAATGTCCTGCTGCCCACCTGCTCTCCTGGGCCAGGCACCTGAGGAGTGGCTTCGTAGGAGGCACAGCCTTTAGTCTGAGAGATATTGCTATAGAAAATATGTACTCGTACATTTTCTGCTATTCAATGGGATGCTGAAAATAAAAGGAAATGAAAAACCAGTAACCCGTTCAATTCAACCAGCAGATGCAACTTGTGCCCTTCCACATAGACTTCCCTATGCTAAATATTAATCATAACAATTATACTTTCTAGAAGATGACATTGTGCTTTCTCAAATTGACGCAGAACACTAAGACTCGCTCCTCGAGTTCTCTGGTGCCTGAACTACTGCATTGCTATGCATAACATTAGAAGAATTAAACAATTCCAAGCTATACTGTTATGACCAAAATGACACAACTGAAGCAGTGTTCAGTTTCTGTGTGCGCTCTCTGAATACAATCTGAGCCTTTGTTCACAGCACTTACACCCTGGCAATACACTATAAAGAAAGTTAGAAAAGCAGCAAGATAAAACCAAACCCAGATGAGGATCAGATCTCCCAAGTCATTTAGGTGAAGATGAGAATGAAAAGCTGTATCATTTCAATTGAACCCTCATCCGAGTACTCTCAAGATCTACATAGTCTGCATTTTTTTAATCTATCAGGTTAAAATGAAGAACTGTTTGACCCCTGGTTTTTTTCATCATATTGAATGAGAGCTTACATTTGGCACTTGCCATTTGAAATAATGCAGCCAGGTTTTCTCCAGATAAAACTGAAAAAAACCCCAATTGAATGAAAGAAACTTTCATGCCAGTCCTGAAATAAGGGCTATTTGTGTAGGGTTTAGTTTGGTTTGGTCCTGAACTGAAGCTTGAGTCAAACACACATCCTCTGTCCAGGCTTATTTAGATCGGGTAGAAGAAAAATTTCTTCACTGAAAGCATTGCCAAGTACCAAACGGGCTGCCTGGAGAAGTGGTTGAGTCACCATCCCTGGAGGTATGTAGAAGACGTGTAGAGGTGGCACTCAGGGACATGGTTTAGTGGTGGCTTGACAATGCTGGGTTCATGGTTGGATTCGATGATCTCAGAAATCTTTTCCAACGTAAATGATTCTTTGATTTTATGATTTTGTGTCAGTGCTGCCATGTTCAATCCCTTGCATGGACAAGCCCTCATTAATGCCATGCACAGAGATGGCAAACAGCTCTATTTCTCCGAAGGCAATATCCTACTCTTTTTCTTGCCCCCTTCCCCGTGTTTGTGGGCTGTCAGATGAATCACTGGCTCTTTGAGATGACTCTATTTCATTAGTGGCTGAAATTTCCCCCTGTGTAGCCCACTTGTGTTTTGAGCACAGTTTTCATGCCCACGCTTTGGAACGGAAGAGCTGTGAAGCTGACAGCCCAGCTGAGAAAAAGCTTTGAGTGTGAGGATTAGAAGAAATTTGCAACATTGTGTTTGTAGTACTTTGTACGCCATTGTTCCCAGAGATAATGCCTTCACTTTTACTTGCAAGATCTTTGTGTTCCTCACTACAATCAAGGAGAGGAAATCTGACGGTAAACCTTTTTGTTCTATATTATCATTTCATGTTGGTTTGGTGTGTTAATCAATGTGTCAGTAATGCCTGCAAAGAGAACTCATTCAATCCTCAAATGAGAAATCTGAGCTTTCTAACACTGGCACATTTTCTAGTGGATAAGCTTTTTCACAGAGTAATTATTTCATTTTCCACAAAGATTACTGATTACATCACATTGGAAAAAACTAAGAGAGGGGCTCTTTATCTTCCCTATGTTTCTGCAATTCTTGTACAAACTTATACTTGTTACCAGGAAAAATGACAAATTTGCCATCTGATCAAAATGTTAACAAGGTAAGTGTCAGTGAGATGGATCACTGACTGTCACTGCAAGCCAGAACATGAGGATACATTGATATTTCTCAATATATTCACTGCTTCCCCAATGTTCGCTAACAACATTTCTACTGCGAGTGTAATAAATCACACAGAAATAACAAGCTGCATAGGATCTCTAGGATATGCTAGATTTGTCATAATAGCAGCATCTGCAAGGTAGAAAACAATTGGTAATGATCTATAGAAAGACCTAATCAACTGTCATTTGCTATAATGTGGCAGACGAAGCAAAGCTTTGAAATCCATAACACTTCTTTAGCCACTGCCCTCCCCATACACATACACACACGTCAAGTGGGGAATAGTAAGAAGAATTAATGAGCTTTGGGGTCGCAGAAGTAGAAAAGAAAGTTAATAGCATGCCCTGGATGCAATCATTAAATTATACACTGCCGAACAAGGCAAGGGATAATCACAGAAGCTGCATAGTCCTGTGACAGCAGTAAAGGCTTTTAGCAAGCCTGCGCCTCCTCCTTTGCTCTATTTCTTTTACATCTATTTTATTATTTTAAAAAGTACTTTATGTCAAAGTGGGGCTCGATAAGCAAAGGAAAAGCCCACCCTAAGTTCACAAGGGGTCTCAGAGGACTGAAGTCTGTATGTGCCAAGGCTCTCTAGGTATTTTTTGCACAGCAGACCAAAATCAAATGTCTGTTTTGCACCGGGCTGTGCCAGGTCCCAAAGTGGCTGCTGAGGCTTTAGTGTTCCTTTGCCTGCTCCCATGTGGGAGGGAAACACCCACCTTCCAGAACACACATGCAAGACGTGCAACTTCAGTTTTCTGAAACACGAAAGTCTAACAGAACTACCTTCCTGGGAGCCCAAGTGCTGCCTAGGGTTAAAACCTGAAGTCTTGAATTTTAGATACTGAAATATCCTCTCGGCATCACATCCTCCATGGTTACCTGCCTACAATAACTTTCAGGTGAACAACTAACCTAGAGACCCAGAAGCTTCCAAGGTTACACAGACTGTTCTGTGGAGACTTTTCTTGCTAGCCACACCAGGAAAGGCTCTCTGGAGGAAAAGACAGTGTGGTGCATGCAAGGGGAATTCTGGGTTTAAAATTTCAAAAGGAAAATTCAATCCATTTTTATAAGGTTCAAATCAATCTTTTCCCTTTTTCTACTTCTTTTTTTTTTTTTTTTGGTTGGTTGGTTGGGTTTTTTTGTCTTGTTTTGTTTTGTCGAATTTTTTGAGTATTTTATTCCCCAGAAAGGTTGGTAGAAGAATAATCGCTGCTTTGTAGTACTTTGCTTACAAATCACATTTTGCTAAGAGAATGGATTTCTGAGAACACAGGAATTGCTGTGCTGCCTCAGCACAGCAGTGCTCTGCTCCAGCATCCTGCCTGGCAGCTGCTGCAGGAGAACGTGCAGGAAACCTCCTAGTGGGCAATTATGGGAAAACCTGTTCAGATTCAAAATTTTCTTCCAGCCCCTCTACCAGTCAATAAAAATTGGCACATCTTGAAACATGGAGGTTTTTCTCTTTTCAAGCATTTGTTTCAAGTCCTTCCTCATGTTTGGAACTTAGTATTTTTCCGTATCAGAGAGCTTGCTAAAAGCTGCATTTTCAAAAGTCCTTATCTTCCAGCCTGGCACTAAGCAAAGCTGGACAGATTTTGGAAAGGGCTCAGCTCCTTGGTGAAAGGGAACTGCTGAGTTCTTTTGCAAATCTGTCCTTAAAGGGTCACAACAGGAGCTGCTCTGTGTAGGGTAGTTTGAAAATCTGTCCTCAGTGGGAGGTGCTAAGCCTTCAGAAAGCTGGTGCTCAACACTTTTGATAATCTGGCCCCAAGTTAAGTATCAGGGGCCAAACTAAGTGATTTAGAGGCAGAAATACCCTACTGACAGCAGTGGAAATTTCCACTTGCCAATGAATGGCTCAATAGGATTCTGAAATAATAGAGCCATGAAAAGTGGATAATGCAACAAATAAACATCAAAGGGTAAGACTTTCCTTTTCAATCACGTCTGCTTGCGCTCTGCATAAAAGGACTGAAATATTCTGACATGAAAGAAGGAGAAGGAATGGTTAACTGCACAGCCATGCATTCCCTTCTGAGATGAACATAGAGCATTTCTCAGGAACAGTGATTTCTTAGTATTCATATGACATAGTTGGTAATGATGATACATGTCTTACATGATACATAAGACACTAGTGGTACTTGAACTACTCTCCTGGAACTAGTCTCTTCTTCCTATCATAGAATGATTTGGGTTGGAAAGGACCTTAAAAATCATCTAGTCCAACTACTCTGTCATGGGCAGGGGCACCTTCCACTAGACCAGGTTGTTCCAAGCCTCATCCAATATGGCTTCGAACAATTCCAGGGATGGAGACACGCACCAAAGAGAGAACAGCCTTACATTTTTCCAGTTCTTTTCCACTCTGGGAGTGAAGCTTTGCCAGTCAAGCTATTTTGCTCAGGAACAAATTACTTCCTTCTCTCTCCTGTAGATATTTCCAACATTCAGACACTTCCATCCACGATTTTGATCAAAAGTGAAGTTTGCACACAACTATTTTATAAGTGCTTGTGGCATTTTTGACAAAGAAATTCAGGGGAATTTACTGGTACTCATGTGGACTTGGCCACCACAGAGCTTGAACCTCAGGCAATTTCCCCACATTCCTATGGCAATTTTGGCCATACTAACTAGCATGATTCTGTCCTTCACTTTTGATGGAATATCCCATTAATGAAGGTTTCCTGCACATTTACAGGAGAGGCTTGAGCACGAAGCCAAGGAGGGTTTTTATGCTGTAGGCTGGATGGAAGTACATCATGTTTCCTTCATGGCTTCAGGTCTCTTCCAAAGCCCTGGACAGAATACTGGTATTTACAGCTTCTCATAACACACCTGCAGGGGCACACAGGTGTTTTGGGGCCATAGGAACAGCCTGTTCACAGAAGCTGAAGACATCATGTTAGGAGGACAGCAGGAAAGTATCAGGGTAGCACATCAAGGAAGAAAATTGGGCACCAGACTGATTATCAGAACAACGTTATTCAGTAAGTATTACTGTCAGCTTTCTGTTGCAGAAATTATTTGTCTTGGTGAAGCCATGAGGTAAGAAAGAAGAGACTGAGACATGAAAGATAATGAAGAGTCCTTCCCCCAAAGGGAGAGAGCAAGGCAGAGGATGAACATTTCATTTCACCAGAGGAAATCTGGTTATCAAGATGTAATCTGTTAACAAATGCTGTTCCATGTAATTAAAAGAAAACAACAACAAAAAGCCACAAAATTATTGTGGACCAGCAGGAAACAAGAAACTCTGCATAGAGAGTGGCAATTCAGAGAACACCCACCATGTGGCCCACCTTCTCTATCCCCCCTCTAGAAACAGACCCATTTTATACATGGTGATTAAGGCACCAAAACAAAAAGTATTAACATGATTCACATGTAGAAAACAAGGTTATTAGGAGTAGGGATCATTTCAGCATATTGTTCTCCCTAATAAGCATACAATGAGTAATTGAGTTTCAGGCAATCTCCAAGGTGGTGCTTTGTAGAGAAAACGGAACTTGGCATGATGTCTACTTTTCCTTTAATTACATTGCCCTAATGAGCAACTTTCTTTACTCTCAGCAAATTTATTTCTTGTGAAGAAGCAACAGTAATAAAAATGTAAAAAGGATCACCAGATAGCACCTGAGAAGAAACATCAGCAGCTTAAAATGACAAGAGGTTTCTAAAAGTGGTGGAAAAACACCAGATTGTTCTCAGTATCATTATGCTTATCACTCTTAAAAGTAAAGTAAAGGATGCCAGTGGAGCACATTATCTAACCTGGGAAGTGTCCTTGTTCTCTGTTATTTCCCTTTTGCACACGTTCCCGAGAACAGCCCAGAAACAAGAAGTGCTGATACATCAATCCACAACTCCTCTGCTCATGCAGCAGCAGAGGGCAATTCTGCCTCATGCTCTTGTGCAAGATGAAAAGAGAAAATCACATGCCAATAACATCCTACTGAGTGTCAATATTGCCACTGCAACCTAATACAGAGGATAAAGGGCTGGCTTTTCCACAGTCTTTGAGGCATTTAGACATCTGACTCTTGTAGAAAGTCAATGGCTCTTTTGCTTATCTTTTTTAAGAAAACCACCTTAGAATCCACTTATGGCAAAGAGCTCCCTGAATCTGCCTTTCTGGAGACAAAAAGTTGGGACATTTCACACATATGTTCAGTCTTCTAATTTTTCCCCTAAGCATTTGCCAGGAGACACCATACCAGTGAAGACAGACCCCCTCTTCTACAGCTGGGTGAACATGTCACCTCTTGTTAAAATACATGAGGTGTTCACCTTCAGAGAGCAGCAATTGCTGCTGCTCACAGGCCTTGATTGAATGAAGCCAGTGCACTACCCAGTGACAATCTAACTTTTTAAATGCCAGTAGTATTATTCTTCAGAAAAAATAAACCAAAAATGGAAGCAAAGTTCTTGAGAGTCGTTCCAGTTTTCAATGTTGCTCAAAGCCGGGGAGCACATCCTGGAATATCTACCAGCTGCCTTAGGGCCACACTTTCCTACAGGGAAGCGTGGGCTTCATATATTGTGTTACTCCATGTAGCTGCAGCTGGGTCATCAATCCACCTTTTGCTGGTTCAAGGATCCGTGGATGTATCTGCACTCAGCAGTTTTGCACTGACTCACTCCAGAACTTCTCAAGGTCCCTACACCTCTCTGCATCAGACCTGCAAGTACTGTTACTTAATGTACTCACAGAGGCCAGAGGAAACTTCATTTACATACATTAAAAAAAATACTCTGAGGTCTTCTAAAACAGGCACTTCAGATGTAAAATTGTGAAATTAAATTATCTTCAAATAGAAAATCTGAAAGTGCCAGTGGCAGCAGGCATTGAAGACCTTAAATGTTTATGCAGCTTTATGTATTGTTATTTCTTCAGTAAGCCTGCCACAGAAATGGCAGGGGTATGGGAAGAAAGTATGTTAGCACTTACACTCTACTCATAAATGCATTAAATGCAACTATTTTACAGAGAAAAAAACCAGGAGGAGAGCAGAGGCCCATCTCCTGGGGAGCTAATCTCAATTACTGCTCCCAATCATGCTTCAGCTGAAGAGAAGCCTGCATAGAGCCCGTGCTGTACATGACCTGGCAGTTGTGTGCATTGCCCCTTCAAAGACACTCATGTAATAAACGAGAATAGACTTTTTTCCTTACAAAAAGAAAGAAAAAAGTGATTGTTCAAGGAAAAAAGAAGTTCTAAAAAAGGCCTTCCATTAAAACTCTATTTATTGCAATACCTTCCCACCTCCACAGAGATTACAATCACTAGAAGCAAGATACCAGTACACAGAAGTAATATATGTAGGCAAAAGGGAGACACAATTGTTTAGTCGGATTTGCTTATATGTTTACCACAAACTTATGATCAATTTTTGCAATTAAATGCAGGAAGGGATTCTTGGCGGCCTCATACACAATGCTGCAGCTATACAGGCAAAGTGGGACAAGGGCTGCCTTACTTCCCTGTTTCCCTGGTTTTTTTTAATATCTGCGCTTGGATAGCTATAATTAGGCTGTAAATCAGCCAAGCGGGATTTTGAAGCTTTCTTTTCCTTGGAGCAGTAAATGCCACTGCTCGATGTGGGCACCAGTTGTCACTTTCTCCAATTCGCAGGATGCAAAAGCTGAAATGGGAAAAATGCTGCACTGCGCTACTTGAAACCCTTTCAGGGGCTCCCTGCAGCACGGGGAGGCACAGACAGCCAAAAGAAGTCGTAAGCACACTTTGCTAACTGTAACTCTTAGTTGTCAGAATGATAAAATTTCCTGTGCAAGCAAAATAGCAGCATGAGCTGTTTTTGAAAACTGATAATACATTTCTGGTAATTAATTGAATTTTGGAGATGTTTCATTTTTGCACCCCAAGGAAATGCTGTTAGCTCCTCTCTTCTGAGGATCCTTGTGTGTTTTAAAACGCACACTTAATTCCACAGAGAATATTCCATCAGGGATATCAGTATGTTAAAACTCTCTGAGAAGACATCACCCAGTGTGCAGTCACAGCTCTTTACTCCCCCAGCCCTGACAGGTACGTGTGGTTCAAAGCTGGGCATTTGGTCACTGCAGTCTGCTCATGGCACTGCTGGACCCCACCTGCCCTTACGGCACCACAGACACACTCAGCAGTGCCACAAACGCTATCTAATAAATCTGAGGGCTGGAGAACAGTAGGAGAGAGGGGAGCAGATTCTCACATCATCAGGAGGGAAATAGGCTTTTAAAAAGCCAGTTGTGTCTGTGCACAACAATGAAGCTTTATGTCTATATAAACTGACAAGTCAAATTGTCCTCCTGGGCCCAATTCTCAACATCAGTGCCATTTGACGGCGATCCCTGCCTCCTGCCTCTGCAGCCGAATGCCTCTGTCTGCCAGCAAGGGCAGGCAAGATGATTAAAATAAGCATTAACAGAATGGTTTGGTGATTAGCTTCTCCCTCTCCCTTTTTTTTCTGCTTTCTTTTTTTTTTTTTTTTACATATAGTTTGGGCTAAAGCCTTTTCTTCATTAGCAGTGTACTTAACAAGTGTAAATTTAAAGTATTCATTTTCTTAAGGCCAAGGATTAAAGCAATTAAGGAAAACTGCTGCAACCCAGCACCAAAGTCAATCCTTAACATGGAAAAGAAACAATGGTACTTAACATCTTTAAATAAAACCAAATTGTGCACAATTACGCTAACACTCTGGTGAACCAATTCTCACTCTGCTGCAATGTTTTATCTAAAATTTCCTTTCTGAAACTGAAATAACACTTTTTTGTCCCCAGTACAGCAACAGGTCTGTGGTCACTTTGCATTGCTTTCCTGGCAAAACCATTGCAACAAAGGTAACATCCACTGCCATTCTGTCCTCATTTTACCATCAGCTCCTCTTCTCATAAGGGCTTCACCCCTTGCCAGACCTGCACTGGATTTCAGTGTGATTTGGTTTGTGCTTACCAACTGCCTGCTCCAATATCCTGAACCTTAAAGAGAACACAGGTGAGCATTCCAATTGAAGTTTAAGGCAGAGCTTTAATATGGCAAGGAAAGGACAACTCCCTGATAGATTTGTTTGCTTTCCATATCATCAATTCCAAAAAGCTGAGTACCTAGGATACTTACGGGGCATGTTCTTCCCACCAGCATGAATTCAACTTACACTTCCTCAAAGGATAAGCAGAGATCTGAAGACAGTTTTACCTCAGGACTGGGGATACACAGCAAGCATCTGAGCAACTTCAAGCACTGACAGCCTCAGAGACCATTGTTCACTTTAATCCTCTTATCAGCAAGTTGTCCTTGGTTGGAGGCTCTTTGTCACGAAGTCACTTGCCAATGAAGTACCATCAAGGGCACAAAAGAACAAATACTCCATGAGTGAAACACAATAAATATCCTACACAAGGAGCCAAGAGATCCTTTGCAATGGTCACAAAAATTTGCATAGAAGAAATGTAGGTGATTCCTGGAAGCCAGTATCTTTTAACCTGAAAGGAAAATGATTGTAAAAATCCCGAGGCAAGAAAGGGTAAGAAGCACCAAGAGCAGTGATGGAATGCAGAGACAGCCAGAGTAGAGGGCAATGAAGCTTCTCGATGGTATGTAAACTGCCAAATGTACATTGCCTTCCAGACAAAGCTGAGGTGTAAAGGGCATGTGTGTGATCATGAGGGATGGCTGCCTTAATGGGAAACCATCAACCACTTCTAATTCATTTCTACAGCTGAGCTGTTTCCATTTCTCTAGATCCTATGGAAGATATCACAATGAACGAAATGGCTCTTAATCAGATCCAGTTATGATATCCTGCTATCTTAAAGTAAGTGCAACAACACAGACAGCATAGAGGAAGGTCTCAGAGATTTCAGATGTCAAATTAAGAAATACCTCACAGGGTTGGAAAGGGCAGAAAATACCACTGAGAGGAATGCAGAACTTGTCTTTACAAACAAGCTGTGGGTAGACAAGACTAGCAAAATGAGATAAGAAAGACAATGAGAAGGATTCCATTGATTGATGAATTAAAAGAGATATACATCTTCAAACAGACCAAAGGTCTGCTGACAAGGTGGGGGGTTTATACATTAGAAGGGAATTTTTAGATATTAGGCATTCCGGGAAGTCTGTACCTCTCGAGTACCTCAGCCAATGGGGAAAGAGAGAGGGAAATGCGGTCGGGAAACTAGGGAAAAATAGGATAAAAAGGAGGCTGCGACCTCCAAAAATTTGAGAGACTCCAGGGGAATGCCCCAGGACCTCTCCCTTTATTCGAATAAAGAAAAGGGACTCCTCTGTCTCCTTTTTGGACATAAACCTCTGGTGTTTGCGGATTAATTTTCCTGACACCACAAACAGTGGGGTTTTCATCTAGGGAGATAAATGTGACCATAGGACATCTCGCAGTATTGCTACTGGGCCTTACTGACAAATTTGTCAGTTTTGCCTCATGTAGGTCGAGGACAGGCAATAAGCTTGCATGGCATGCCAGCATTATCCAGGGGGTTTCCAATCCTAATCATACAAAATATTATCGTTCAGAAAATAAATCATCCTGTTTAAAACAAAAAGAAAATTATTTGATGAGAAAAAATCATTGTTACAGGTAAACTAAAAATTATATTTTGCCCATTCAGCTACGATATCAAAACCATAATTATTGGCACAGTTCTAGGTTCTACTGCAATACTCTCAGCTGGAAATATTCACACACAGTTCATCTGCCCTGCCCTACTGGAGTCGCTAAAATATCCCAAGACCCAGGAAGCAACTGGGAAAAGCTCATACTCCTTGGCTAGGAGAACCTCCTGTGATGCTTGCAGTCAGAAAAAGCAACATTGGCAAGACCAGGGTAAAATCCAGAGCCTATTGGGAGGAATGTATTTGCTGCTGCATCAGAAGATTAGGAGATAAACTTTTACCTGGGAAAACCAGAGCTTTAAAAAACACCCCACAAAACTACTTAAATTCTGTGCTGCTTCTGTCCTTTCCTATGGGTTTAACCATGCAGGGTGCAGAGAGAGCAGGGTCTGGCCTCAAAGGAGTTCAGATTCAGCAGACTGATCTCCCAGCAGGCTACAATATGTTCCCAGAAGGTACAATATCATTCTGAGGCCAAGGAACAGCCTATTAGCTCTGCATGCCATTAATTTTCATGAATAGTTCAATCTGATGCTCACAGGAACTGTTGGGCATCTTTCCATTTTGTCTCACAGGACCTGGTTGAGGGCTTATTTATCTTTTTACTTCATACCTTACCTTTAAGCCTAAGCAGTTCAGTGCAGCTGTGCAGGTTTCCAGCCCTCTGCCAGGCTCAGTGCCCAGCAGCAGGCAGGACGTTATCTGCAGGTCGGAGTGATGGCATGACACAGTCAAAGCCATTCAGGGAGAATTAAACTTCAGGCTTGTTTGACTAAACTTCTGAATTCACCACAGTTCCCCTGTTTTGCCAGCCTGAAGAAACAGCCCAGCAGGTTCTTGACTCATATGCCAAAATGTCTCCTTCCCTGGAACTGGAAATGATTACTAATAGGTATTCTTGCTGAAATGATTTAACATAACGTGCTGAATGAGATCACTAAGTCAAAGTATCTTTTCTTAAGTGACTCCCGCGCTGCTTGCCTGAATGCCAGAGGGGAAGGAGGATTGCATGAAGCCAATTCTTTTGCTGGCTTTTTACAAAATCTCTTAAATTACTGAAGAACTCACACTAGGAAGTTTCACTCAGGTTCATTACAAGAGATCCATGATGCAGGTCTGGAAGGCAGAGGAGGATGGAGACACAGGGATTTGGGTTAACCCCTCTCTTTCACACTTTCCCCTTTTCCAGTGCTCTCTAGTCTAGGCTGGGAACTGGAGACAGGCAGTGAAATGAGGTGGGCATGAGAGCAAGGCTGGTGAGCGGCCGGGCACTCTTTGCCCTGCGTGCACAGCCCGGGATGTGCACTGCTGTGGCAGCTGCATCTGTTACAGGAGGATGCAGGTACCAAGGGAAACTCAGAATCTGGGGAGGAACAGGGGTGGGCACCACAAAACACACCTCAGCATGCCAAGGATGCTCAGGGTTTCACTGAGAGGCCAGGCTGCCCTTACCCATCTGAGTCTGTCAGCTTCAAAATTAACTTATTGAGGTCAGCACTCGTAACAGGAGTGTGGAGTTTTGATTGAGTCTTCCTTTCTGAGAAAGCCCCATAGTCTCTGGCCCAGTACAGCTATTACCTGCCAACCTAAAGGATGATGAATGTTATTTGTATTGCAGTAATGGCTAACCACCCAGTGGAGACCAGGGACAGGCTGTGCTATGGACTTTTCAAACACCCACTGAATGAGGGCTGCCCACAGATGCCCGGAAGTGCTGAGACTTTTCAAGATAATGTTCTTGAATGTCTTGGACACGATGACGTCCAACAACTGCAGTACTTGCGCAGGCTGCAACAACACAGGGCTGTTCCACAGTAAAGATGTTCATTCATACCAAATTCTTATCAGTCACTGTGACGTGCCCTTATAATAGCAAAGAATTCATCTACTTCCAGGCAAGCAACTACTTGATAAGAGTCTTTAAAGTTTATTAATTAATGAATGTGGAACATAATCTCTTTCAAACCAAACAGAAAACACAGACGTAAAGAGAGTTATTCTAATGAAAAGTTTTCCTAATATTTAGCTGCTATTGTTCTGCTGTCCAAGAAATAAAGTGAATCAATGATGAAGATGAGAAAATTAATCTAGCAATACTAAAAGATGAAGGGCCTGATCCTATGAAAAACCCTGTAAAACCAATTTAACTGTGGCATGTGCACACTTGCAGGATTGGGCTTCAAATAATTGCAAAGAAATGTAAGAACCGATAAACTACAGCTTTAGTTTTCCACTACAGTGAGCCCAGAGAGTGGATAGCTACCATTTCCCAGGAAATTCTGTTCCAAGAAACAGTCCTGCTAAGATGCAGAGGAAATACATCTAAAACATTAAATGCAGATGGTTTTTTTACTATTAATGATTCTCTTTGTATCTTGGAAAAATCACACAGGGACTTCTTTCATATTCACCGAGGTACAAAAACCTAAAATATTAAGTGACACATTCTACCACTAAATCCCTTAGAGACGGTGCTGTGAAACTAGTGTCAGACCCTCTTTTATCCCTTTTACAATTAATTTTCCACTACTACAGTTCTAAAAATATATCCAGAAATCAGCAGACATTTGTGTCCATCAGATACCTGATTAAAATACAAGTGCTAAGAAAAACCTTACCTTTAATTGTACTTTTTACACTTAAAAGCTGCTTTACACAGAACTTCATGGCCAAAAGCCTGAAGAGCTCACAGCCCAGTAAACAGACTAAGCCAGGAACAACCTGATATGCTTTCTTCTGCATTTCCATCAGATGAGTGGCCACTCCAAAACCAAATGGGAGAAATTAAGCCCACAGTAAGAGACTGAAAGTACTTTCTGGCTGTCTCAATTCTAGAAGTCTCCTAAGAGGACTGATGTTTCAGCATCTGGGCATTCCTTTCACTGTCAGACACTAGAAGCAGTGGGATTTATCAGCAATCTGCTGAGCATATACAGATGAAAACTGCAGAGCTTGGAGAGCTCAAAGGCATTTACAGATAGAAAGGAGTTTGCAAAAGACACGTTGAGCCAGAGCTGAGACCTGGAGTCTGTGAAAATTGCTTCCAATTGCTGCTAAACCTTTAGCTGTGGTAGTTAAATCAGGCACTGCAATATGCACTATTTATCCTGGGTGTGCTTTACAATTGCACAAGACTGTTTGAAGGGGGCTGAGATCAGCCTTCATGTCACAGTTTACAAGGAAAAGGCTGTTGGGATGATTTTGGAAGGTGGTCTTTGCTGCCTAAACTACAACTCCATCTATTACTCAAACACATGCAAATGAAGTGTCATTTATGAACAGGTTTTGGATTTTTAAAGTACAAATTTCATGAAAAATAGATTTAAAGCTCTCTCCAGCACGCACATCTCACCTAATGGTACTTTATCCCCCATAGATTTCCAGCCTGTTGCCCCACCATGATCTACATATCTTTCTAAATCTTTTAAAGTATCTTCTTGTCAAAAGGATATGACTTGCTGACATCACACAGAGATGCATTATAGCAAAATGTTTCTGCTGTACTAACATAAGCTCCAAATTATTTCCAAAGTCAGCTGTATTTTCAATAATTTGTTTGTTTTTCATTTTTCAAAATATCTTTATTCGTTTATGATAGCAAATTGCTTAAATCCCTCCATCCTCAATCCAGACAGTGATAGAACTCTGCACCAAACTTTTTATAGCAGGAAATGTGGTTTTGTTTCCCTGGCACCCTAAAAAAAATTAAATTTTTCTTCAGCTACAGTCTGTACAAAAGCGTGTTAGCTCTGTGGTGTTCAAGAATAGCTAGTTAGACTCTGAGACTATACATCCTTCTGCTAAAAGATACATTTTCACATCTTTGTCTAAATATTTATGCTTCCTGTTTGCTAAAAGCAACACCTACAATTGTTAAAACTGAAAATGACAAAATAAAAAAGAAATTTTTCACCAGCTTGCCACCCTTTTGCATTTATCAACACTAAATATATAGTCTAGTTCATCAGAGTTTTGCCTGTTTCTGTTTAGCTATAACAAGGGAGAAATAAATGTGTTAAAGAAGAAGCAAATGGAACTGTAAATATAACAGAACCAGAAAGAGATTTTATGGTTTGATGCAGCACCTGAAACTCCTTAACACATGTGAAAAGGAAAAGATGATAGAACCATACAATCATTTAGGTGCAAAACACCTGTAAGATCACGGAATCCAACCACTAACCCAGCACTGCCAAGCCCATCACTAATCCATGCTCCTCAGAGCTGCATCTACACCTCTCTTAAATACCTCCAGGGATGGTGACTCCACCACTTCCCTGAACAGCCTTTTCCAATGCCTGACAACTCTTTTGATGATAACTTTTGTCTCATTCAACTGCTTTTAACCACCACACCAGCAAAGATTGCCATAATTTATTTCCATTGGATCTCCTTGCTCAGCAGTCTCATTAAGGTTTTTTGTGGGATTTTCAGGCACTACACTTCATACAACTTGTCAGTAACACACTTTCTTCACCATTTTTGCATATTTAAGTAATTGTAACTTTAAAACACACTATCTTTTTTTTTTTTTTGGTGAGAGGGGACTTATCATGTAGATATCACAAAGGAAAATATACAAAAGCAGAAAATATCATTATGTCTCTTTCAAGCAGATGATATTGCAGTAGCACTGAACGAGTTTATATTAATTACTTTCAAAAAGAGAAGGAGATGTCGTATTTCAGACAGAGGATCCTACTAAACCCACTAAGAACAAGCTGTAAATTTAACAATAGTGAGATTTTTTCATAGAATCATTGTGACAGCTGTCAAACTGGGGAGAACTTTCTGTTAATGCCAGTACAATTGTTCATTTAAACAAAAGCCAGTGATTCAGTCACACTGGAACAGCTCGTGAGCTGATCTCTGCTGCACAATCTGCACACATGCAGATATTCCATTTATATGCAGAGCTGCTCTTTAATTTCCATCTTTGGGGCTACAATGTGATTCGTCCAGAGCTGAGCAGAGCCCTACAAAAATCAGGCCAGAAGGCAATTTGTGATTGAGTTGTAACAAGCTGCCTGTGTTTTCTCTGGTTGGAAGAGGGAGGTTTGGCGCCCAAGCGAGCAGCCAGCATAGGACACCCTCCCTGCATGCCAGGCTGACCATGTGGTCACCCTTTTTCCCTGTGCCCTCAAAATAAGTGAATGCAACTATCGGTAGAGATGCACCCTGTGTGCAGTGACAGACCAAAGCACCAAAGGTGTCAACTGTGTCCTCCCTCAGAGAGGGAGCTTATAAGGAAATCCCAGTACAGATCTTGGTGCTATCACAGGATGTTTGCAAGCAATAAAAATGCAGAGATCACATTGACTACCTCCACCCGTGGGAGGGCCTGGACCATTAAGGCGATTTACTAACAGCAAAATCAACTCTGAAGGAGAAATGGAGTGTAACTCTTACCTCCTCGTAGACATCATCATTCCTGCTGAAGTCTCCAGCCCGCCTAGGAAGCACATGGACATGAACGTGCTGGAAATGTGAAACAAAATAATGGTGATTATCAAGTTCATGACTTTCTTTTCTGAGCTGTCAGCATTATTCTCAACACACTCAAGTAACAGGGCACAGGCTCCCACAGCATTATTTTCAGAGGAAAATACATTAACCTGTTCCATAGCTGTATCTCAACTCTTTGGAGAATATAAAAGATGAAAAACATGAGAGAGCAGCCCTGGTGTATTATATGAGCTTCAGAGTGAAATGCCTGGAAGTTTAGGGGCTCTGTGGAATTATTCATAGCTGTCAGTAAGAGACGTATTTAGCCATAGCTTTGAAATAACGATGTCCCTTGGAGCTGAGTGTTGTGTCTTTGGAACAGACAGGAATAAGAAGGTGCCAGAGATGGGATGTGGTGGAGAGCTCGTGTGGGCAGCCCGGGCTCAGGGCTCACTGTCTGGGTACAGAGGAGCTGCTGCCACACCAGGGACATCACGTGGGTAAAAAGGCTGAGAGAAGATGACAACACCTTTCACAAGATTAAAAAGACTTTAATGCTTCCTTTCCTCCCCGGAGGCTGTAGCCCAAATACAACAAACTGAAGCCCCCAGGGGTACAAGACTCATGCTGGGGACACACCTGAAGGGACAGAGTGCCAGGTGGCCCAAAACCTGTGAGGCACAAGGATTATGAGCCCCGTTTGGTAGAGCCTGAAGTGTAAGTGTCCCTCTCCCGGCACAGGGCCATTGCCCACGGGGTAGCAGAGCTGAGGACTGAGCTGCACAAGCAGCTTTGCGTTACCCAGTTCGGGAAGGAGGTGAACGGTGATGTATTTTTGTCAAAAGTGCTGATGTGATCTGGGGAAAACAAACAAAACCATGGGCAAGAACACAAATATACTACTTGGCACCTTGATGTTGTGTTATTACAATTACCATTACCTTTTTTTTTTCTAACACTCTCTTCATACCATAAAGAAAGGGTAATTCAAGATACTCAAGACCCAAACTCTACTGGGAAAAGTACTTTTCTGCAGTAAGTTCAGCTACTAACAATATTGCAAAGCATTTTTTTCTATTTTTCCCTTTATCTTTCACTCTTGAGTAAAGAAAAACAACTGAGAATAATTCTTCATGGAAAAAAAACCCAACACCTCTGTGAGGAGAGGCAGCAAATAATCTGAGTGACAGATCACATTTATACATCTTCAGATCTTTTTAGATGGTGCCTAAATCCTTAAAAAAAAAAAAGAGACTGCATCAGAAACAGCACCAAATAGTTTGCATAGAATTTAGACAGCTTGCACCTGATTCAATTTGATGAGGCAGAAATCAGCTGAAACTCCTGCACCTCATTGAAACATTCTCAAAAGATGACTTAAGTCTATAATGAAATATGAAATCAAAAAAGGTTTTCTTCAGGTATTTGTAAGAAAATTCAAACACACCTATATTGCATTAGCTTCTATCCTTAAAAACATCTGCTCAGTGAATAAAATGAAAACACAAGAATGTTTCAGTTAATGAAATATTCCGAATACCACACTATTATTTTTTCTCAGCTTTACCCTAGAGAAACCAAATATGTGATTTCTTATTCTTATCATTATCCACAGCTTTCAGTGTATTCAGACTGGAGATGAGGGTGAATCTTGAGGGTCAAAAACTATGTTTTGGAGTAATATATCAGTGATAGTGTTCTGATAGTGTATTATACTAATATATCATAAGAGCGAAAGTGCTCCTGTGATGTATTAGTGCAATGTATCATCTGAACATCACTGCTCGTATGATGTATTGCTCAAAATCACAAAGCAACTTTAAAGATGGTCTTCAGTAGCCCTAGGCCTTACATTTCACTTTTGGACAGACTTTCAAGAAAAATAAAAGTGTAGATTAAAGTTTGCAGGGGTACTGTAAAATTTCACTACTGTCTCACACCTGTGGGTCTCATCAGACTTTAAATTTATTCATCAGAATAGAGTCAGTTCATCTGCCAGTCAGTTTCTTTCTCTTCTGCTACAAGGAATGATAGTTTTGCTACAAGTATCAATTTGCAGGAATTTCTCTTGACAATATATATGAAATCTAGCATCAGCTATCAACAACCATATTCCCCAGAAGTTTAGCCATCTTTTAGAGTAATTTTTATCTCTGGTGCAGAATGTTCCAGGACGCACACAGGAGAAGATCTGTAAACCCGTGACAGATGATTTGGAATATCAGAAAACACGCAGGGATGTAGTCCAAAGCTCAGTGCAGAGATGCTGCACTGCAGATGCACAGACCAGCACAGCAGGTAATGAATGAGCCTAATGTGATCTTCTACCCAAAATGGGCTCTTATGATCAGCGTGAAAAAAAAAGAAGAAAAAGTGTTTATGACAACATATGGGCCACTTGGCATCAGTGGGGATGTTCTCAGGGGTTAGTCACCTTTACTACATGCATTATGTTCTCACACACTGCCAGGCTGCGTAGCAGAATCCATCAACTGTATCACAAAACAAATGAATATGCCCAAGGTTTGAGGTAACAGCAATCGATTTAAAAGAGGGCAATTTTTTCCAGCCATCCTTTTTTTTTTTTTTTTTTTTAATTCTCTGTAGGGAGAATAAATAAACATCTGGATTCTCCCCACTGTTTGTATAACAGAAACAAACAGGATCAGCAGCAGTGTCTCACATATTTTCCTGCTCTGCAGTTTTACCAAGAAATACAAGCAGGACAGAGCTGTGGCTACCACGTAGTCAGAAACACTGAACAGGGAGATTTCACACCTCCTCTAATCTGCCTTTCAGCTTCTGGCTTTCTCAACTCGGAGTGGCTGATATTTTGATTCATTAGGAGATCTTTAATTGATCATTTTTACTCCTTAGTACTGTTTGTTACTGCTAAAGCCTCAATTCACCAAGGCACTTAAGCACCAGCTCAACTTCCAGCCTGTGAATTGGTTCAGTGGGAATATTCACATCCCGGATGTTTTGTTTATGTCTCAGTGTTTTGCATCCACTGCTGGCTACAGGGAGGTCTCCCTAAATGGCAGTAGCAAAAATAACTTCAAGGTGCCCACAAACTAAAATTGCTTCCTTCCATTTGTTTTCCAAGCAAAACAAAAACCCGCACACCAAAAAAACCCCATTTGCAATTGACTGAAATAAGTCAGATGCAAACAAAACATCGGGATGCTTTTTTTTTTTTTTAACCAAAAAACAGATTTAGGCAAATCTTCCATCAAAACACTGCTTGAACAGAAGACATCTATACATTGACCAAAATTGTCAAAATAAAGCATTTCAAATTTTTTTTCCCCAGTTATTGTGGGGGTCCTCATGCCTGGTGGGTGGCAGACAGCCCCATCACATTCCAGCAGGCTGTATTTAATCACTGTTGATGGTATTTCCCTTTTTTCCTAAAAAATTGCTTTCCCCTCATTTTGCATTATTTTGATTAATAAGCAAGGAAAGCAACACACAACAGCCAAGACATTTACATTAATGGACCAATCAATATCACCCACATCAGGGTAGAAAAATGCAGGCACACGCTTGCATTGCTTAGCTCCATTCCCTGCTCATCAGGCACTGATGTAGGAAGCAGGACTCTGACGCGCTGGGTGTGACAACAGTGGCAACGTGAGGATGCAGCAGAAATCCCCAGGTGGGAGGCACTGTGTGAGTTAAAGATGCCTGAGCCCCACTAGTTGCTTCTGATACTGGGGGCAAGATTCCCAGCCAGGGATCTCTCTACAGGGATCTCCTTCCAGTAGCTGGAAGGATGCTGTGGGAGCTGGATTTTATAAGACCTTCAAAATTAATATTATTAGACTGACAGTTTTCTAGGGTTGGGACTGCACCTCCCTCTGATTCACATTGTAAATAAAATCTCAGTTTGAGAAACTCCTAATGGTGAGAATTATCAGGTGATGCAAAATCTCTCATAAGAGAAGTTTCTTCAAGACCTTTATACCCAGAATGACAAGAGCATTAGAAAATGTACTGCAAAGAACAAATCTGTAGTGCCACAGGGAACTAATAAGCCAGAGCCAGGGTGTGATGTCTCTGACCTCCTACTGGACCAAGACAATGCTCTGATGGAGCTCCATGGCATTCCAACCAGGACTGTGGGAGCACAGGGCTGCTCATGGGCACTCTGGAGCATGCTCATCCCTCCATGGCCAAAATCCGGCCGCATCACAGGCATTTGTGGGATTACATGATTAAAGTCGCTCTCCAGTGAACCAGGGCTGAAAAATGCACAGAAAGGCTCAGCCAAAAGACCTGGAGCATGAGTTGTTGGAGAAACAAGCATTCAGGTCAGGTGAGTTTTACTTCAGCACTCAAGGCCATGCAGAAAGCAATGTTCCTGGTTACAGCTGATTTTATATACTGAATTATGGTCAAATAACCAATGTGTCACTACTGCACTGGATTCAAAGTGAAAATACTAGACAAAAATAGACACTGAAAGAGATTTCCCAGGTAGACCAGAATAGCAAAGAACAGATGACCCTGCCACACACTACGGCGGAGGACATGGATGTTGGCTGCAATAATTCATGAACACTATGTTGTGTTCACTCAGCTGCTGTGCTGGTTAGCAAAGCAACAAAGCTCAGCTTCCAGCTGAAAGGGAGATCACAACCTGTACATGAGCTCCTCAGTACCCAGGGTCTATTAGCAATAAATGTTCTCACAGGATGAATACATAAAAACTAGCAAAGGGTCACGCAACCCTGAGCACGGGGGGAGGCTGCCAAAACTTTGGCAGAGGAAGGGCTGCTCCCCCTACATCTGTAAAAGCGGAACATGGCTGAGCTGTGCCTTCACACAGCAAAACCAGATGCCTTTCAGCAGCGTAATCCTTTCCCTTGTTACTTTTCATTCTTTCTACAGTCAAAGCTTGGTAGTTGTGGGTTTCCATGGTCTCATGGTGCAGCAAGGACAGGAAAAGCCATGATCTGTTGTGGTTGTGGCCAGGCAAGAGGAAGGGCAGGAAGGGAATTAGCAGCTCCAGGCAGCAAGACCAGCTGGCCAGGAGACCCCCCACCAGCCAGTTTGCTGGGAAAAAGGATGGTGGTTTTCAGAAAAGACTTCACTTGCTGCAAAGTGCCCTGTCCATTACAGAGATGGGAGCTTCCTATAGGAGGTTGTGATAATGCTTCTTCTAAACTACCAGATTAACTGTAGAAATTCCAAACTAATAACCATTCTGCAAGTAAGACTGTTAGTGGGCGATAAAGAAAATCAACCATAATACAGAGATAGCCACATGAAAAATAGGGCAATTTTGTCCTCTCTGTAAACTGGGCTTCCAGGGAGCCCTTGTTTGCTATTCTTGATTAACTGCTCAATTATCCCTGTTACAAAGTTATTCCATGGAAAGCCCTGCCTATATATCCACACCTCATTAGCAGAAAATGCTCCCTCTGCTGTCCCCGAAAATCCAGCCACAGGCATACTTGGTGCAACTGCTCTTTCTAGGCACTGAAAGCCCACTTCGAGGGCCCTTGACCTGCAAGTCCTGGCAAAGACATCTTTGTGGGAAAACAGTTCCTATTCAGTGAGTATTTATGAGTTCTTGATGTTTTTCCGAGTCCTGAATCGGTTTGAGATGGAGAAACAAATCACAATTTTTTTTAAAGTCCTATCCAACATTAGGAAAAGAGTTTTGGACAATTAAAAGGCAGTTTTCACAGCCTTCAAAATTATTGCCAGCATTAGTACTGTTTTTTCCCCCATTTCAAGAGTTCTAAATTAGTCAAAGACAGATCACTTTAAAGGAGCTAATTTTTATAAAATAATAAAACATTACAGGAAACTACTTGAAACCATTCCTTTCCTACAAAGATGCCCCATTTCAAGGAATCAGCACTTTCTTTTCCAGCTTTACTAAAGCCTTGTGCATGAGGCTGCACAGATGCAGGCCCTCGGCATCTTCTTCCCAGCTGGCAGCTCTGCTGTGCTGGGGGTGAGGATAGCTCCATATCCAAGGAGGCTGCATGGACTGACACACTCTTGTAACACCTTTTGCTCTGGTTTATTAAAACACAAAGCTGAGGTTTGCTTTCTGCCATTGTGAGGAACATTGTGATACAGATGGAAAGGAGTGGCACAGACTGCCAGGCTTGGGAGCAGGATGTGCAGGGGAACAGACTGATGCTTGCAAGGGAAGGACAGGGAAATCCATGTCTGTCTCAGAAAGCCCAGGGCAGCAGCCCAGGAAACAGGAGAGACAGATGTGGGATGGACTAGAAGAGCCACTGGAGAACAGGGAGGGTTGAAGCTTTTGATAGAATAAAGATAGCAGTCAAAATTCTGTGAATCAAAAATGTTGTGCAGAAAGAGACTGCAGAGAGAAAACAAGAAACTGGAACAAGTCTTGGGAGAGAAGGTCACACAGGCTGTCCATGTGCTACAAAGCTTGAGTGTGAGGGCCCTTTGACACTTGTGTAAATCTGCATCGTGCTGTGCTGTACACGTACCCTTAGGAGCAAAAATAAAGCTTTGCAATGATCCCTACCAAAATTTATGCCACAGATTTGTCTCTGGAAGAGTAAGTATCAAGATACTTGCTCAACACAGAAAACACGTACTTTGGAAAGTGACAAAACAAAGAGAACTTGCAAATATATCAGAAGCCAAACCAAGTGGGAGACTTGCAGCAGAGTACATCTTCAAACATGTAGATTCAGAAATGCGCACATTCAGCATTCTCAATAAATAATGCATATGTCAACTGCTATGAAGTTTAAAGAAATTAGCTGTGGGTGAGCTAGAAAAGGGATGTAGACCTAATGAAAACAAGCACAGAAAGATTTTTAAACCCACTTGATATCTGCAGTTTTAACTTCCACGGCTGAAGGCAACTTTAGCATTTGCAAGGAAAGTGCCAACCCCTTCCCTTCAGCCCCAAACCCAAGAAAACTGGCACGATAACGAGGGTAATAAGCCTGTTTGTTGGAAGTGGTGATCCAAATGTACATCTCTTGAACATCTCTTAAGAGATCCTCTGAAAAGCAGCAAATGAATAAACTAAATGGAAATAAAGGTTGGATGATTCTTTGAATCTGTATTTCCTGACCTCTAAGCTGGTCAGGAAGTCTAGGAATGAGGGTCCATGCATGGTAGGAAGGCCAGGCCAAGGACCATCACCTGCCATTATTCATTGTCCATCCCCTCTCCAGCGCTCACAGGGAAGGATGGGCAGACCTGCAGGAGCAGCAACCGTTACTCTGCAAAAACAACCCAAAACCCTGGCAGTCCCCAGCCTTTTTCACAGATGGGAATGACCAGTGAAGATGCCTCTGAAGGTTCTTTGGAAGGTTGTACATGCTCAGGGATAGCTGGAGAGCACCTGCCTTGAAGCCCTGTGCCTTTGCCTTCCATCAGGGTCACTTTGCCCAGGTATTTTTGTGCAAATTTGGTATTGCTGAGATGCAAATGAAAGCACAACTGCATTTGCCCTCACCTCCGATCTTTAGTTAAGTCTTGATAAATGCATATTGTTTGAACACTTGTGATATGTATAATTAGGGTTCTTTAATTTATGTTTCAATAAAATGTTCTATAATAAACATTTACTGCTCTGTGAATAAACATTTAAATGAAGCTCCTAATGGGGGTTACATGTTTCGAAGCAGTTCATGGCTTTGCTGAAGTCTCTTCCTATATTTAATGAGAGTCATTTCCATAATCTGTGTGTTATTGCTTAAGCCTCCCTTTAGGAATATTTTACAAAGTAAAATTGTGTGAAACATTATCAGCCAAAAGAGAAAATGCTAAGAGGATTATCAAAATGTCTTGTTAAAGGGACAGCACAAACTTTCATTTCTCCCATGAGATGCCAACACTGTAATTATATAAAATGTGCTTACTAATCATCACACCGGTGTGTTTTTACTGGGTTTTTCCCTCCGAGACCCAGGCTAAATCAAAAGGATAGGAGACACCTGAAAGGTCTGATATGAAGGGCAATATAAAACTAATTTACTTTCTGATATTAATAAGAGAAAGGACCGAATCCCCCAGGCAAATCTTGTAGATGTCAAGAAACATCCAGCTCCATCAGAGTGGGCCGAGTACTGTTCTGTACAAAGTTGTGCACAACTTCTCCCACGGTGGAGCCCTGAAGTCCCACAATTAACAACCAGGGTCTCATCCCGATTTTGCTGAAACTTTCACCCATTTTCTCACTGACTCCACTAATGGCAGAACTCAGTCTCCCACGTGAGATACAAAAGCACACTAAGGTCGAGGGAAAGATTATTGTCGGAGCACATAGGGTTTTCAATTCTCTGGAGCCTCTGCAAGAATACAAACACCTGTAAGATATTTCTTCTATACGTCTGAGTACATTTGAGGAGAGCATAAAACTAAAATATATCTTCTCTGCTCTGGCAGGGAATAGGAGCATTATAGCAGCAATGGCCCACTCCCCCTTTAATGCAGGGAGTAGGGCAGAGGAAGCGAAGATAAATCAGGAATGTATGTGACAGGGGGAAGACACGGCTTACATACCAGTTATTCTAAGAGGGAAATCATTATGTCTAATTTTTGTGGCTGTTTTGTGGCTCTTTTAGACAACTGCTGCAATCTCTTCTAGGATGATGACAAGGTTCCTGTAGAATGAAAATACTGGCTCTGTCTCCTCTTTAATTATTTAATGATGTGTATTGGGTTTGTGTAGCTGGGTTTTGGTAGCAGGTGGGGCTACACGGATGGCTTCTGTGAGAAGCTGCCAGAAGCTTCCCCCCTATTCAGTGGGGCCAATTCCTGCAGCTCCAGGATGGACCCACCACTGGCCAAGGCTGAAGCCCATCAGCAACAGGGGTGAGGCCTCTGGGAAAACATTTAAGGAGGGGCAAAAAACCCTGTGCAAAAGCAACTGCAGGCAGAGAGAGAAGTGAGATGTGAGAAACAGCCCTGCAGACACCGAGGTCAGAGCAGTAGGGGCAGGAGCTGGTGCAGGCAGAGCAGCAGCAGGAGCTGCTGCAGCCCCTGCTGCAAAACATAGTGAGGGAGCTGTGCCCCTGCAGCCCATGGAGGAACACAGTGAGGCACAGGATGCCCAAAGAAGACTGAGACCTCATGGGAAGCTGTCATAGTGGCTAGAAAAAAAACTGTGTGTCCTTGGTTTTGATGATAATTCTTAAATATGTGATTCACAGAGGCAAGGGGTGGCATGCATTGCTTTTGCACGGCCTGGTTTTTGGTAGCAGGGGGTGGCCACAAAGGTGGCTTCTGTGAGAAGCTGCTGGAAGCTTCCACCATGTCTGGCAGAGCCAATCCCTGATGGCTCTGAAGATGGACATGCTGCTGGGCCAATTAGAGAGGTTGGGAAGGCCTCTGTGATAACGTATTTAAGAATAAAATCAAAACAATGTGGGACATGGTTCTTTCCTAGCCAGAGAAGACGAGGAGGTGAGAACATGTGAGGGGAACAACATGGAGACACCAAGGTCAGTGGAGAAGGAGGAGCAGAAGGTGCTGCAGGTGCTGGAGCTGAGATTCCTCTGCAGGCCGTGGTGAGGACCATGGTGAAGCAGCTGTGCCCCTGTAGGCCATGGGTCCACGGGGGATGCAGAGATCCCCCCGCAGCCTGCGGGGATCCACGGGGGATGCAGAGATCCACCCGCGGCCCGTGGGGATCCACGGGGGATGCAGAGA
>VZRR01003627.1:125994-144518 GCA_013398015.1 Oreocharis arfaki | reverse complement strand
GGTCTCACAGGGGAAGGACTCCTCTTCCTGAGCAGCAGAAGAAATTCTCGGGTGACGAACTGACCAAACCCCCATGCCCTGTCTCCCTGCGCTGTCTGTGGGAAGGAGGAAAGGACTGGGGGAAGAAAGGATGTTTTTAAGGGCTTATTTTACTTCTCATTATCCTCCTCTGATTCTGTAATAAATTCACTTTGTACCTTTAAGTTGAGCCTGTTTTGCCCTTGAAGTGTTTTCTCCTAGTCTTCATCTCAACTCAATGAACCGTTCGTTAGGTTTTTTCTCTCTGTAGCAGCTGTGGCAGGGGAGAGTGCATGAGCGGCTTTTGTGGGTGCCTGGTGTTTGGCCAGTGTCAAACCACGACGGAAGCCCATGCTGGAGCAGGTTTACTGGTCTCCTGTGAGAGGGCATCCCACACTGGAGCAGGGGAGGAGCATGAAGAGTCCTTCCTCTGGGGGGGAAGGAGTGGCAGAGACAAGTAGGATGGAATTACCACAGCCCCCATTCCCCATCCTCCTGCGCCACTGAAAGGGAGAAGGGAGGGAAAAACAGGAGTGCAGTAAAGCCTGAGAAGAAGGGGGATGGTAGGGGGAAGGTGGTTTTAAGATTTGGTTTTATTTTTCATTACCCTACTCTGATTTGATTGGTAATAATTTAATTTCCCCAAGCCAGGTCTGTTCTGCTCAGAACAGTACACGGTGATCGATTTCTCCCCATCCTTACCTCTACCTATGAGCCTTGGGATGTATTTTCTCTCCCCTGTCCAGTTGAGGAGGGGGATTGATAGAGTGACTTTGGTGGGTATCTGGTGTCCAGGCAGGGTCAACCCACCACAAGATGGAAGAGAGGTGCTACTGCACCGAGAAAGAAATGGTTTCTGATGATGGCAGTGGGACCATAAGTTTCTGTGGAGGATGAAATGCATTCAAGCCACACTGCTTCTCATCATAGAATCCATCAGTGATAAAGGAGGTTTCCAAGGCTCTGTGTCAGTACTTCATGCCCTTAAGAATACGTTTCCCAGGAACTAGCAAGTATCTCCGTGCATACTTGTACCACTCACTAGACTGTATTTAGTTCTTTATAATATTAAAATTATATATAGCGGCTATGGGCTCCAAAACATGGGCTGTTTCCCTGTTTTATTGCTGAATGTGCACATTCATCACTAAGGTTTAGCTGCTTCAGTTAAACCTTTTAAATGTAAATTATTTTCTGTTAAAAAAAGCTGATTGTGGGAGTTTTAGTATTTCAAAGGTGGTAATTTATGTGACTGGAACAAAATAAAACATTCAACAGAAACAGAATTTTACTTGATCAAAAACACTTTTATGTTTCCGTATAGTTTTCTTTTCATATTTTCCTCCTCCATCAGTGGACTCTGTCTTTCAATTAGCTTGAAACAGAAGATCTTACACAAAACCATAATTTAAAGCCATTTGCATATGTGTAATTTCACAACTTCTTTGCCTCTCATTGAAATTATTTTTAAGGGGTCATGAACCAATGCCTGAAATCCCTTGTGCAACCATTCAGGTGTTCACCCCTCAACAGTCCACAGAAGTCTCTGGGACAGTGGGGAAGAAGTACCAGTCTCCAAAAACCCCTCAGCATTAAGTCTCCTCCCCTGTCACCTCAAACCATTTCAATGACATATTAGTGAGGGAGCTGAAAAGGAAGAAAGCAGATTTTCAGCATGTAGCATATGACTGCAGGTCAATCCCATTTTTCTTTGACTTACTTCCCCCACTCAGTGTTGAATTTGGACTACAAAATGGTTCCATGAAAGTAAACAGCCTCCTTGAAAATCAGACTTCATAGGGTGCCTACAACATCACCCAAAGGGGACTGAAATCCCTGCAACAATGCCGTGGTTCCAGAAGCTGTTGGATCAGGCTTTGCAGAACACTATGGTAGCAGCACTGACACCTTTGAAGATTTTGACAACAGCCTATACAGACTCACATCTGCTCCCAGGCTACCAGTGCAAAAGTACTGTCATTCTTGACTTCCCAAATAAGTAAGACTTTTCTCACCATCTTTCATAATACTCAGCCCTGCTCCAGTTCTCTTTCCACTCAAGCCAGTGGCAACACACTTATTAACTTCAGCTGAAGTCCTTCCTGGTTTGACTAAATCTGGCAGACAAATGTGCTAATAATGGCAAAGGGTATATAATAGTATGTCCACAAACTTAACTATGAAATAAAATGTACTCCATTGCCTTCATTCACTGTGTAATATTCTCAAGTTAGGTTAGAAAATGTACTAATATCCCTCTCTCAAACATCTTTGTAACTTCCTAAAGTACTTTTGTAAGCCCTTGTGTGGCAGGCAACATTTGCACAGCTCCCACCTAAGTGTAGTGAATGGCTGGCCAACACTGATAAACACACAGAAATGCCTCTTCCAGTGACTGCTTGCTAAAACAGGAACTCAATCGTTTTAACTTACCAATTTAATTACAGAAATGTATTATTGATTCACTCTTTCTTCATATTCATGAGCTGGCTAGAGAGAAGAGTGAACTGTTCTGCTTAGTACACCTTCACCTTGATAAACATAGATTACCCTAATTGGGAAAGAAGTTACTTCAAAATCATTTAAATCCACAGAATCCTTTCAACAGGGAACATTGGTGGATTTGTAATGCACTCTGGCGTTTGCCAGGAACCCAGCTGAAACCACCAGGCTTGCTGTCCTGGAGACCTTTCAACAGACACTTTGTCCAAACGGACTTTGACTGTGATGAGCAGGGCCATATGGGCAGAGGGGTAGCAGAGGTGAACAGTCTGTGATTACGTTCCTAAGTCGTTTAACCTTCAGAATTACAATTCCACACACTCTGCCACTCAACAGGAGGCTGTACAAGCAGGTGAAAAGATAGATGTCTATTTGTAATGACTGTTTAGGAGACTGCTGAGCTCTGGTCTGCGCCCATGTTGGTTCAGTTCATTAATGTAATTAACCAACAATCAATCTTTTTAAATTAGTTACACAAAAACAGCTACAGCCAGATCAACTGACATGAAAGTTAGGTCACGCTCCATTTCTGCTCAATTTAACATCCACACTGGCACAGAAGACAGGGCATGGAAGCATCAGAAACTAGAGCCAAATTCCTTTGAAGCCCTACAACTTAATTAAAGTGTGTAAAACCTGTGCAGGTGCCTTGGTCTTATTTGCATGACCTTCTGTGGTTGCAGCTCAACACCTTGATGATATACAAACTGCTCAGAAAACAAAAGGGAGGGAGGGAGGAAGGAAAGGAAGGGAGGAAGGAAGGAAAGTAAGGAAGGAAGGAAGGAAATATTCAGTAACGAAGGAATTTAAATAAATTTAAACAGTGTAACTTTATGCAAGACTTGAAACTGTACCTTAACAGCAGTCTCATGTTCACAGAATAAAATGAAAACAGAAGGAGCTGAAGTCACTATTGCTGTCTGTTCCTTTCCATGGACTAGGAAAAGACTAGCAGAGCAACCTAGATTTTCACTGAACACAAAGGTTACCTGTGAGGGGTTATAGCACAATTCCACAATCAGCTTTCAGTGCTGGTCTGCTGCCCTGGGATCAGAGCTGCGAGCAGCTTGTAACTCGAGGTCACAACCTGACTCTTTCTTTCCCTTTTCTCTGGGGTCTTGGAAAGTATTTGGTTGGCCTAAACCTGGTGCAGTGTGTTCCTCAGAAGTGATGTCAGGAGGTTGCTAAGCTGACCAAATCCTGCCCCTACTGCGCTCCCAGCCTGGCGCTGGGGGGATGAGGTGCAAACAGCAGCACTGCAGAGTTTGCCTTGGACTGCAGAGACCTCACATTGGACAGACAGGCCCTGCTTGCACCAGTCTGAGGGCTGGTTTCGGGAGATGCTGCTCAGGACCCTCCGGATTGTGGCTGCAAGGCCGAAGAAGCGGCGGGCAAGCGCCAGCCCCACATCCCCGGCAGGGTAACAGGACGCTCTGCCTGGCGGCTCTGGAGCATCTGCGAGCTCGGTGTGGGCGCACTGTCAGCCTGGTTTGACACTAATAGACAATTTCTTTCCCAACCCTTTAAGCTGAACCTGAACTAAATTGCTTTCAATTTCCCCAAAAGGCCAAGTTTGCAACTTCGCTGTATGTTTGTCCATTAAGAGAGCATCTGGCTTCTTTTAATCCCTTGCACTAACGGAGTTGATCCAGTTGCTTCCTCCAGAGACACTGCAACACAGGCATTTCTGCTGAATGACTGCCATGAAACCGTGATCCTCCTCCTAAATCCACTGTGAAACGGATGGGCAAGAGGCTCCCTGCAATGCAGAAGAGCACAGCACTGCCTGGGCTGGGAGCCTGCAAGTGGCTGAGCACTTTCCTCAGCTCTTCCCCTGCGCTTTGCCAGAACAGCTATTGAAGGTGTCAGGATCAGACCCACAGACTCCCCTTAAGTGAAGTGTGAAACACTCACCCGGTTTCCACTTCTGTGAAATCAGGCGACTCGGCTGGTGCAGCAGAAAAGGACTGGGAATTGGGGCAGATGGGGAAGGATGCCTGCTCAAGTTTCATTATGAAAGCTGTGCATAAATTAGCATGACTGGAGGGGAAGGAAAAGGCAATTCTAGGAGACCAAGGAGGAATATGCAACCTGTCACTTAACACTCCCCACTCTCTGCAGTGTTTCTGCCAGAAAACCACCAGAGCAGGTGCCTCTGGAAATGAAACTAAAGGAGACGTAAGTGAATTTAAAACTAATAACAGCAAGAAACTTTAATGAAAGTCTCTCTGGCTAGCTAGAGCTGCTTTTCTCACATAGGATTTTCTGGAGCTTTCATAACTCTGCACTCAAAAACCATTCTCAAAAGTTGTAGGCAACTTATCACTTTGTGCCTCTGTGAACACAAATGCACCTTTCCTGCAGCACACGTATAACAGCAAAATGTGAGGAGCCCACTGTGGTAAACTCTTTATTCATTACCAGAGTGATCTCTATTTTCTTGGCATATATGCAGTTCTGTGTCATTGCTCTAAGATATAAATGCTGCTAATTGCAATTGGGCTGCTTCTCTAGGTGGAGGACCAAGGTTACTGGAGCTGGGGGAGTGGAGATCTTGCCCCAGGAAAGCTCCCAGTTTGGTCTGGATCTGCCTCACCTCACAAGCTAAGGCAGACTGAGCTATCCATAATTTTAGTATCCAGCATTGCTGCCAGAGTCAAAAGCAGGCTGCAACGCACAAGGAATACAAAATAGGGACCTAGAGGGCAGGCAAAACTTTCATAAATTCAGTTCATCTACCAACATCGAAAGAATTAGTAATCAGGGAAAGCAAGCTACAGACGTGTTAACATTAATTCTACTCTGCTACAAGCCACGTGGTTAACACCATGACACCTTACCATTTACTGAGGGAGAGCTATTTATTTATGTAACCTATAGCTCACATTTAAATAATTAGTCTGCCTGATAAATTTTAGAACTTGCAATCTGTGTGCCACGTTTGCATAAGCACAGCGTATTTAATGCAGGTACAATTGTTTAACACCTCAAGCATCACATTAAAGAGTTTCATATAATTAGTAGAGTTGGGCACTCCAACTTCCAGACCAGTTACACATTAAAAAAAAAAGGTGCTACTTGCACAGTGTGAAGCTGCTGCTCCAGAAATGTAGCCTGCACTCCTAACAAGGATGTTCAGAGAGCAATATGTGCTGCCTAGGAATAAGCAAATCAGGTCAGCTAAGACTGGACTTGATCCAAAGCTCCCCTCAAACCTTCTGTTATCTCTGAGAGTCTGAAGCTCCCCAGATCAGTCTGCAATCTTTGGTTTTCTTTCAGCTCACCAGGAGCAAAGGCCTGTGTTTAAGAGCTACCAACTGCTTGTTCCTCTCTCCAGCATCAGGAGCT
Source organism: Oreocharis arfaki (assembly GCA_013398015.1). NCBI lineage: Eukaryota > Metazoa > Chordata > Aves > Passeriformes > Paramythiidae > Oreocharis > Oreocharis arfaki. The sequence goes on along the minus strand of VZRR01003627.1, from coordinate 138,650 downwards.
CAATGCTTCCCTACAGCGAGGTGCCAGGATACCACCTGCAGACAAGCAATTTTACATGAGGGCACCTTTCTAGAAGGTGAAGGGTAACGCTCCTGGGGTGCTGTTCTGGATGCAGCAGTTCTGACTCTCTAATAAGCAGTAGCAGCTACATAGGGATACTCCTAATGAGCTCTATTTACTCCTCAGCAGGATGGTCCCTGCTTCCAGGAGGTGCGTCAGTGATGAGCTTGGTCTTTGTTGCTATTATTTTGACATAGTTAAGTAAGCAAAACCCCAGTTGTGTGAATCATATCATGGCAGTCTCTTGGCATCTCAGCAGATTAAGAATGCAATAAATACAAAACCTCGTAGTTCAGGTTGTAAACATGAAAATAAAACTGAATTTCAGCTTCAGATTTAATCAGTGGAGGAACCTGAGGTAAAAACCATGCTCACAGAGAGTGGATGCCATTGGCATTCCTACTACATCAGAATTTGCCAAACAACACGAACAGAACTAGCCTCTATTTTAGAAGTTAGGGTATGCAAAGTGACAACTAGTAAGCAAAGTGATATTCTGAAAATCAAATCACAAATTAAGAAATTAGAAATGCTCACTTAAGAGCTTTCCTTTGGGCATCTCATCTGAAAAGAAAGCCAAAATAAGTCTGTTTATTTGCTTCTTAGGAAACCGTTGCTCTCAAGCCAGATCATCAAACATCCAAATTTGAAGCCAAATTTCTAAACTCACTCAGCAACGAGCAGCAACTGACATCAACATGTCTTGTCAGATTTTCAAAGCATTTCAATGTTCAGCACACTTCAAAGAAATTAGCCCCCTACATTATTGCCAATCAGTTCTGAAAACCCCGTTTCATCTATGTTAAGCTCCCATGAAAACTTCTACCTATGCATCTTTTCCAAATGGTGTTTAGGCACTTCAGAAGCTAGTCTCTGAATATTTTAGAGACAACGTCAAGGCCCTTTTCACAGGGAATTATTTTCTAGTTCAATCTATACAAAACTGTGAAGAAACTGGGATCAATCCTACTGTGTCTATTTACCAAAAATCTTCTATCATCACAGGACCTTCATCTCAGATAAGTAAAATGAAGACAAGCTTCAAGTTAAAAATAGCACTACACAGATTCCTCTCTTGGTAACTCAGCTGCTGGCAACATTTACCTCTATTCTGTTCCAGATTGAGTTGAGCAAATAAACCTGCTCTTGCTACTCCTGGAGACAGGGAGCAAAGACCATTATATATTAAAAGAATCTTGATAACTCTGGGAAAATAAGTTCTTCTTGGGTGATAAGAATATATTTTCCAAGGAGAACTGCCACAAGCACCTCTTAGCAGGAGGTGTGGGAAAGCACCACATGGTATACTCAGGGACATAAAATACTCTTATATTGGCACAAGGAGAGCATAAGAAGATGAAGATAGGGATGAAGTATTCCATATTCTTAGGCTTGAGAAGGGAAGAAGTCCATATTTGCAAGTCCAAGGTGCCTTTGGGGAAGCACCACACAAAATATGGCCAGGTGAAAAAAAGGATGCTATTTCTCCACAAAGAAAATAAACACTTCACTGAATTAAGTTGCACCAAAATCCTCATCTTGCAGGAATTTTAAAAGAATATTTTTTGCTCCAGATTTTAATGGGAAACAACAGTTTAACAACCTGAAAATAACTTAAAGAAATTCCCTCCCCCATTTCTATGAGGAAACAAACTCCTCAGTTTTGTACTTCTCCAAGCGTGGAATCAGATTTTTGCCTTCTCCACAAGAGGGAAAACGTGGAGAGACACAGGATAGACAGGAGAGACAAACCTCTTCTTTGCCTCTTTCGAGAGGTTTTTCACCCAGAAAAGCAGGGACTACCCTGCCAAGGAAGGAGGACATGGAGCAAGGGGCTGATGCTGGGATGGCAGCAGGATAATGAGCAAGGCTGATTCCTTCCAAGCAGGGGCAGTGAAACTGTGTGAGGTCCAGCAACGAGGAGCATCTCAATGTCATGAATCATTTCTCATGTCAAATCAAAGCAAGAATAAATATAATGGAGTAGGCTGGGAAATCATCTTTTGTGATCTGCAGCTCACAAAAACCAACCACCCAAGAGGGTATTCCAAAGCAGCTCCTGAAGCCGTGTTTGACAAAACCTTTCCATTTCTGAAATGCTAATCAGGGCAGAATTAGCTGATCAGGGAAACGCCATGATGGATGAGGACAGGAGGCCAGCAGCAGATTACAGGTTTAAATAGACTTGTTAACATCTGCTTAGGGTAAACTATAATTAAGAAATCTCCTTTCCTTGTTTGGGGGTTTGAGAGTTTTGTTTGTTTGGGGTTTTGTCTCTGCAAGTTTTCTGCCTTTGCAGTTCTGACAATGAATTTCCTATCAGGACTCTGGGGAAGCAGAGCAGACTTTCAGCATTCACAATCAGCAGAAGCAGAAGATCATGGCAGCGGAAAGGCACTTTAGTCCCAGAGTTGTTACATTCTTTCAGAAGCTTTTCATCTTATGAATACAAATCTCTAAAAAACTCTCTTTGCTGGTGGATTTACTTTTTTGGACAGTTGCATCACTACACACCTAAATCTGCACAAGCCACTGTTGCCCAGTTGTCCATACATGCTCTGCCACCTCACTGAGTTGAAAAATCAGTTAAAGAAATCAATTCCTTCCGTATGTATAGTTAAAAGCAGGTGTTCAAATTACACAACCCTCAACTGATCACTTTTTTCCTTCAAAATTATGGAGTAAGTCAAAACTTATGAGTAGGGTAATAGTTTTCATAGTGCACAAAGGCATTTCAAAGGAAATATTTAGAAAGAATTCTTTTTGGACCATCCTGACCAGAGGACATGCACTGCTGATAGCCAGAGAGCACATCTTGGAGGGATAGTGGCTGATGACAGCGAAACAGGCCACAGGTTCACCCAGACAATATAAACTAACACTTGTCTTTGGTAGGTTAATGCAGACCTTTCTAAGCAGATTTTAGGGGCCTACTTTGGCTTTAGATTACTGAACCCAACAGGTGCTTTTAGCACAAGGAGTGGGATGGAGCTGTTCTCAGGGAGCAGCTTGCTGAGAGAGTCAAGAGGACATTATAACATGAACACCTAAACCCTCGAGGGAAAGGAAAGCAGAATTCCAAAGGGTAGAGAAAAAAACCCCTATCTGATCCAGAGTAATACTACAGGACTCAGTGATTAAACTGGGCTGGCAAAAAGCAAGGTATCTGCATCTAAATTTAGCTCCCTAAATAATTTGGTTTGATTTTCCAAGGTGATGAATGCCTGCAGCTCCTGTCGACTTCAGGTGCCCACATTTGAAATGTTTGGCCTTTAGTCTTCAACTCGAACTAATTGAAGGATTTAACATTTCAAAGCTAAGGGGTTTTATCCAATCCAAAATGCCATAAAGCTGCAGTTCCCAGGCATGAGAGATATGACACATGAACGACTCAAAGGCAAAGCAGGAGAAGAAAGATGATTATTCTCCAAAGTGCATACACTTGAAAGACAGGCTAATGAGTTCTTAAATGACATCATTTAATCCCAATGCTTCTCAAATACAATGCTGGAGTTTTCCCATCCTCAGTCATTACAGAGTGCAGAAGGAAATTTTGACTGTGCTTCCCCTGCCCATTGAAATACAGCAAAAATGTGCTGCTCAGTTAAGTTCCCCCTGAGCTGCATAATGGATCAAATTAGCCCAAACCAGCCCTGCATCACAGCTAGGCAGGAAAGCAAGCAAAGGGATCCTGTCATCCCAAAGAGCAGAGATACATTTTCACAGAGATCCAGGGCCCATCAACCCTGGAACAAAAACTGTACAAGGGCATTTCCAGGGGCCACAACATACTTAGAGACACCTCTAGCGAGGGGACACTGCTGCAGATGATCCTACAGAGTATTAGGCCCTCGAGGTGCTCACACCAGGGATGAGCAGAATTTCAAGAAGGCTTTGTGAGCCATTTAGCATCCAGTTCAACAGCTGCAGTGCAGGGGTTTTCGTAACGGGGCTATTCCAAGGAAACTCTGTCTGCTGGGATCCCCACTGGCTTTGAACCAGCTTCACCTTGGAAAATTAAATTTACATCAGTCTATATGATGATAAGCAATACAGTATAGATGCTTAATTATCAGTTAAAACATTTAATCAAAAGCAAGAACAGTGAAAATACTGTTTCAAGAAAGGTGTGGTATCATGCAAAGCTCAAGAGAGTGTTCTAGCAGCAGACTGGGGTTAAGTGAGGCTTTCTGTGATATGGTCCTTGCTCTATCTGGTAGGGATATTTTAGAAAGCACAGCAAATTGTGCATAAGGTTGCTACAAGAAAAAGGTAAATCCATGGATAAGGTAATCAGGCAGCACTTTACAGAAGTGAGCCTATCCTTTTCTCTGCCACAATTTTGCACTGCCTGGAAAGTCACCTCACACAGAACATCTCACAGTTGGTCACCTTCTGGGCATCCACATGAAACACACTGGACTAGTCTGCAGAAATCCTGACCAATGACAAGTTTAACTAGTCCCTGAAAGCCATGAGCTGAATCTGTCATTAAAGTTGCTAAGTATGCAAAAGAAATCAAGCTCTAAAGCTAAGTTGTCACCCAAAGAGAATGAGCATTACTTAAAGTATAAAATATGTGTATTAATGCTTCAGAGAATTCAGATACTCTGCTGAGAGGCTCTGTGTGAAAGCTCTGAGGACATTAATAACCTTGTATTCAGGGCAGAATTTGGATGGCATCTGGAACTTCACACTGAACGATGCAGATAAAAATAAACACTTGAACTTGTCCACCCTGTGCACAGAATAAAGTAGCAGCTTGTGATCTGTCTTTAAGACTGTATCACATTCATCTTCCAAATTAAAGCTGCACAGGCAGCCTTAATTCTGCCTTTTCCTAATCCTTCAGAGTTTAATTTTACAGTTCTAACTTTCTTTAAACATAGTAGTTTTTGCACTTCAGTAATAATTCACTTATCTCTGGCAAGAATGATTTACATCCAGTTTACTAGCACGGTAAATCCTAATGGAATGATCCCATGAATCATAACATAGCATTACATTTAATTGCTATATTCATTAAATAGGAACATTGGATCTTTTTAAAATTATAAATTTTGAGGTGCTATCAAGTAAGATTAAACTAATGAGATAAGATTTAATAGAATATGTAAGTTGGATAAATAAGATTTTATGCTGTGCTCCATTCTAGCTCAATTTTAATTTGATTTAGGACACCAACACCAAACTTTCAGCTTTCAGATTTGTTTCAGTCAATCTCACGCTAGCTTTAAGAAGTTGAGTCTAATAATGATTGCATTGATATCGTATTGGTTTCTTTTCCTGTTACACGTTCTCTGATCAACACCACTGCTACTCCAAAGAAAACAGAAATGGTGGGCAGGATTTGTTTAGTTGCAAAGGGGTCTGCTTATGGTAGAGGGCTTATATGTAGAGCACAGGATTAACTTTGCAGAGGTGTTTCTGAGGCATGTAATTGCAATTCTCACCTATGTGCAAAGCTGCTCTAGATGGAGGCTGCTCTGGTGACAGCAAGAGTACAGACAAGGGTGGCTGCAGGTGCACATTTGTACAAAACAACCTCTATGTTTCTTACCTCTCTAAAACAGTGCTAATAAACTTCTTCAACAGCTCTGACAAGCTCCTGCTTCTCTTTTGTGAAAGTTCGACAGCTGTCCACCCTTTGTGAAAAACTGTTTAAAAATAAAAAGGATGCGGAGACCTGCAACGAACTGTCACACAAACAGAACAACTGGAAATGCCCAGAAATGAGAACACAGAAGCAAGGTGTTTCCATTATCTAGGGGTTTTAAAAGGCATCTGCAGACTGTTGAAATTAGACTTGAGTTATATGGAGAAACAGTGTAACTGAATAACACAGGACCACCTGAGCAGCACGAAAACAAGCAGTGTAACCTGAGCAACCCATTTGGGCAAGACACAGAAAAACGGGGGGTCTTTGGAAAAGGGACTTTCAATAAGCCAAGTGTAAAGCAATCTTTGACTGAATCCTGTTTGTAGTTGCAGGCAGAGACGCTTAACAGAGAACTTCAGAGACATTAAACAAATGTTATCTCCAAGTCTGAAGAACCAAGAAGGCATCAAACCGCAGCAAGAATCACAAGTGAAAACACTCTCAAGATCATCACCAGCACAATGGGAGCAGAGCAGTGCCATAAAGAGAAATAAATAGACAGTTTTGTAACTGAAATCAAAGCTGTATAGTTTGTTTTATGCTGATTTAGATTTTTGTAATTCATGTCAGAGAAAGGATGTGGCTTTTAGTAATACTGAGCAATTGAAAGCAAGCTCAAGGACATATTCCTACTAAACCTCACTTGTTTATACACTCCTTGCGTGCGCAGACTGAACAGCAGCATCCACAGTCGGGCCTACTATCTTTGTAATGCAAAATTTACTTCAGCACTTCCTGATCTTTTCCATCGTGTTGAAATTGCATACTCAGATACAGACACGTCATTTCAGTAGATCTGTCTGCACTTCTGAAGGACTATTACCCTGTACTCTCTACTTTTGATCCAACTATGCCATTTGTAAAAAGAATCAAACAAACCAACAAATCCCTACAATTTTCAATTTTCTGGCCTATTTTATGTATCTTCAAAACATAAATGTGAAATCTAGACAAATCCAAAGATTCTAATACTGTTTCTTCCCCTGCATTCCTGGCATAGTAGTGCCAGAGAGGTAGAGGGTATTGGAGGAAATCTGAATGCTGATTAAAGTTTTCTCTCTTGCGTAATACATGTAGCAACATAGCACCTCGTTAACATACACTTTGTTACCATAGCTTATCAGCCCACTTAAAAAAATAAGCCTAGAAGATGCTTCTAGATTAAAAAGGGAGAAATACCTCCTGTCAATCAGGACAAATCAGAGCCTCTTTTCGTTTAAAAAAACCCTCATCCTCCAGCTTTGGGTCTGTCTGGAGTCTTTTGAAGACAAACAGGAGCTCACTGCTTGTCTGTCCAGACAGTGGGATGCAGGCCAGGGTGGATCCAAGCCACGACCACAATTCAGAGAGTACCCGGCCCAGGTTTCCAGGTTCCTTAACTGGTGTTCACCACAGGGCTAACACTTCCTCAGGGCTTTTGGACCAGTGCTGCCTTGCATCCCCCTGAGCTGCATCTCAGGCAGAATTGCAGCAGAATTCTTTTTCTCATTGGAAGAAATAACTCCTAAGAAAATGGAAACTCGTTTTGCATTTATACATAACTCATCTATTATGTGACACTCCTCTAGATAACACTATGTGGACAACACAGACAATAAGATTGTTTGGCAACCTCTCTGCCATACATAGTTATCTTGTATTGGAAGAGATGCACATGCTTCTGGTAAGAGTACACAGAAGGTCATATTGATATTGAAGGTTTGATAACTCCCACAGAGCAGAGGTGACACTTGATTGCACCATAAAACAGACCCATTTTTTTCTGCTAAACAGAAGTTTACTTCTGTGAGACTTTTCAATAGAACTCATGACCAGAGGATTCCCTTACTGTTGGTTACACTGATATTACTGCATGAGAAGATGCTATTAGCTAATGAGAAGATTTTCCTTTGTAATCTTCCTTTCATCTTTGGGGGAAAAAATTAATCACATTCCAAGTACTTCAGCATTGCTCAGTTCATTATTTCTGGTTGAAGTTATTGTGTGTTTTGCTTAGGTTTCCAAGAAAGCCCAGGATACACACTTTAGCTGGTATAAGAAACAAACCATTGAACAAAACCAAAAAAGTTTATCTTAACATTCTTATCCAGAATACAGACAAGAGGATAAATGTTAACTCCATGAAAAAGTTATCTTGTTTGCTCTCTATTGTCATTCTTCTGTTTGTGCAGGTCTTCAAGGGCTGCATTTGCGTAATCTACGCAGAAGTAGCAGGAATACTTAATCTGTTTTGTGCAATATGAAAACATTTACATTTACAAACTTTCCATGTATTTTTTTTAAAAATACTGCTGGGTATTTCACATTCTTTCATAGAAATCTCTATGGTGGTGAGTTCTGCCTCACTAACATTCAGTTTAGTCTACTCTCCCACTTTATGCATAGGATTAATTTAAACAGAATTTTTTATTTAAGGGAGACCAACCTGCTGTTCATCCAGGCCACTCTACTGAATACTACCTAATTCTACAACAGGACAATTTGTGGAATAAAGCAGCACTCACTGTAACTGTGGTAGGGTGAAATCCAGACCTTTATATTGCAGGTTTAAAATGTGGCTACTTATGACCAATCCAAGCAAAATGAAAATATAAGTGCTTCATTTTCTGCAAAGTAAAACCACCTTCACCACAATCACTGCTCAAGTAATTTGCCACTTGGTACTTTCCATTCAGGGGCAGGTAAAAAGAACAAAATTACTCAGTCAAAGGTGGCAAAATACAGTGCAGATTAAAAAGTCTGTAGAAGTAAAAGAGGAAGATAATTACAATCTTTCCAGCACAGAACTATTCTTCTGTGTACAGAACAGCTTTACCTAGTTTCAATCCACATATATTTTCATTTAAATACAGTCCTTTGCTAATTCTACCACTCTCTAAAGTTTACTGCAGGGAGCATGAAAAAGACGGTCTTTATGAACAGATGGTCTTTTCAAGGAAATGTAGTTACACTTAAATACAGACAAATGCACTGTAGACTAATGGTCCTGTTAGAATGCAAGTTCTGAAAAGGGAAAATATGGGACCACATAGTATGCTGGCCCTTAATTATGGTTGTTTCTTTCCCCTTCTGAAGACAAACTAATCACTAATGAAGCTTAATTAGCAGTAAACAGGTACCAGTGTACAGTCATTCATGTACAAACAGTTGTCTATTGATTGTATTTGACTGAATACAAATGTGAGTAGCTGTTGTTTAGGTACTATTAGTACAGGATGAGAAATTGTAACACAACAGCTCCCTCCTCTATGACAAGTGGACAAATTCAGCCTGTCAAATAGAGCTGCATTCCTACCTGAAAGGATCCGTTTATGCCTCAACACCTGGCAGCAACCTCTTATGTCCAGCATGCTTTCCTCTGACCCTGGTTATATTTGACAGCAAACGTGGAGCGATTTTATCAAGCCACAGCCCAAATGAGCAATATACTTTTTAAAAAAACTTCTGAGACACCTCCTAATGTTTTTTGTTTTCCACGTTTTGGCAGAGATACTGCAATTTTGTGAACACTGCCTAGGTCAGCTGTAATGCTGAGTGCAACACAGGAACAACTGGGACAGAAAAGTCTTTTGGGGTTTTTCTTTTTTTGTTTGTTTGTTTGGTTTGGTTTTTTTTGTTTTGGTTTGGTTTGGTTTTTTGGTTAAGAAGCTTCTCTTCTCTCTTTCACATTTAACAGAGTTCATTTACCAAGTTCATCAGACCTAAATCTATGAAAGGACCCTCAACTTCTGGGGGCTGCATGACTTTCACAGGAGTAGAGTATTTGGGGAGTAAACAATGTTAGCTGGGAAACACAATCATACCAGGGCAAAGATACAAAGAAACCTTGAAATTGAGAAGAAATCCTAACCTTTAAACTTTATTGCTTTCTGTGTCCACATGGGTTTGTTTATTTGAAAGGCTCATTGGGCTCCCTGTCTGAAGTTTAGGGCAATGTCTTTCAATTCTCAACAGACAGAATTCACTTCCAAGCCTACAAATACAATAAGATAAAATTATGGAATATAAAGGCACCCTGAATTCTTATTTCTGCTGACAGTTTCCTGTTAGGTATAACTTTTTCTGAAAACCATTTGAGCCACAGTAGCACTCTTTTCTTTTTTTCACTCTAATGAGAATGGTAAAGCTTTCCCCTTTCAGAGAAAAGCCCTAAGGTCTTCCCTATGGGTCTGTGGAAAAGAGCAAAGGTAAGTGAATATTAATACCATCTTTCCCTTCCTCTCTATTTGAACTGGGAGCATTGGCACAAATGAAATTCCACACGTGATGCTGCTGCCTTGTGCAGGACTCCAGTTCATCCAGAGGAAAAGTGAGCACAGCTTGGAGCTGCATCCCCCGCCCAGGAAACCCAGAGCTTTGTTTGCAATGGTACAGATGCAGCAGGGGCTGACTAAGGGCAGTGAAATTCTTTCTGGGGTGATGAGGAGGGAGAGGTTCTGCTCCCACTCCTACAGTTACCCCATGCCCTCCATCAGGAGGCTCTCACAGACACCAGGAGACACTTAAAGGACACTCAGTTCTGCACAAGCCCTCGTGACAGGACTTGCCAACTTGTATTGAGTTTTTCCAAGTGCAAGACGCATTGATACAGGAAAGGATGACATGATGTGCATAGTGCTGGACCAGGACTTTGGGATGTCAATTTATTTCAAGTTCTACCTCAGGCTCCTTCTTTAAATTTCAGCATGTCCCCTCTTTCCCCGTGTCCCTCCATAAAGCAACATAGCAATGCTTCCTTTGTCTAAGCTCAGTTATAACACTGACTACCTATTTCATCAAAGTGCTTCCTGATATAGCATGGAGCATTCAAGAGAACTGAGAATGTGCCTGTATAGCACATACAGTGATTTCAAATGTTTCTGCAATATTAATATAAAAATATTAATTTAATAATAAAGCAAATTGTATTTGAAGATGCTAACAGAATCCTGATAAGGTTCCCACTTATTATTTTATTATAATGGAAAGTGAAATGTTAATTTTAAGGTTATTTAGTGATGATGATTGAAAAAAAATAGTGATTAATATATCGATTAAAGAAATAAAGACTATAAGAAATATGGTGACAGATAATGTCACAGCTGAGAGGAAGCAGCTCCCAAAACTAAATATTCTATCATATCACAATATCTTATTTCTGTTTTTCTTCTTTTTTGAAGTATAGAGACTCAGCTAAAGAACAGCAATTCAGCATTCTCTTCAAAATTAGATGAGTGAATATGTTCAAAACTGTCTTTCTCTTCCCTTGGGCAACAAGGATGATATGGCTAACCTTAAACCGGCATTTGGTAAAACAAAACATGAAAGCTGTAACTAGAGGAATGCCAAATCCATTAAGATGAAGACAAAGAAACTGTAATGTGTATTATACAATAGGGAGGCTTATTTGATGCCAGTTGAAACACTCATTCTACCTTTTTTGCTATGGTCAGTATTTCAGTAGGAATCCTAAGTGACTGACCCAAAATTTGATCTTGCCTCTTAGGTACTGAAAATCCAGAATAATTCCACAAAGGAACAGAATTAGTCAGGCTTTATTCTGGTGTTTTTCAGAGCACATTGGCACCAGTTGTTCCTTTCTCTTTTAGCTTCAGCATTTAGTTTTAAATAAGACAGTAAGGACTTCCCACAGTAGAGCTCTATGCTCACACCACAGATGTTCTGAATACCTCACAATCTTATTTCTCTCCCTCAAAAAAAGCAACTCGAATCGGACAAATTGGACCAAAACCATGCAGATACCACATCAGAGTTCCTATCTTGAAATGAAGTGGTGAACCAATGTCTCATCCACAGCCATTTGGGACTCTGGTATTAATTTCCCACCGCAGCCACTCAGCTTCTCTCAAGTCTGAGTCAGGTGTGCTTGGCAGACACCAGTGTATCCAGCCTCCATTTCTGATCCCCACTCTCATTTATTTGTTTAACGCTCCTGATACATCAAAACGCTTATAGAAAAGTTAAAAAATAATATATATATATATAAGCGTGTCTATCCATTTGATGGCTTTTGACTGCAAACTCGTGAAAGTAGAAAGAAACCTCTTTAAAATGGTGAGCCGCAATGCCTGTCTACCACCCAGAATGGTTTCTGTCTATGCTTCAAGGAACATCCTCAAACAAATAACATTACTGCTTTGCTGAGCATGCCCTTCATGTCTCTTTGCTTTGTTTCAACTATAACATGAAAGGTCCTTCATGCAATAATGATCTTTTTCTTTGTAACACAAACATGTTCAGTAACAACAAAATGAATTTTCCAAGGCAAGAATTAATTTGGAAAGTCTGTTTCAAATATTTTATCCCACTGTAGTGCTAAGTAACCCCCATGCTTCTATAACTAAGAAAATTTTTCTGAAAATACGTATTTGTCCTGGCTTTATTTGTGTAGATACAATACCCTGAGCACATAATCCTTCACCTTTTAATTCTGTGGCTGATCAGATAGGAAATTTCCACTTGGCTCATTAGCCATAGTGTAGGATGAAAATAGTAAAATACTGACTTACTTGAAGTCAACAAATGGGTCTTGGCAGTTATTTCTATGGAGACAAGAATGAACTCTACGGCAGCTTCTAAGGAAATAATCAGCAGTGGATTAATTCAGCCTGTGCTGTAAATGCTGGAAGTTTAATTGCAGAAGTCAGACAAGTGGAGATAGGCTGATGATAAACACTCAAAAAAAAAAAAAAAATCCTTTTACTAAAATATAAACAAATGCAATAACATCAATGCTTTAACCACTGTCCTAAGAGGAACTTAGTTTTTCTCTCCTACTGTCCTGGGTTGCAGTATATTCTATTACCATCTTCATGAGCTGTGAAACCAGGTGGGGCAGTGCTTCTTTGCCTCCTCCCTCCGGGCTCGGTTCTGTTAATGGGAGCATTTGTGCCTTGCCAAAGGACTCATAGATAACAGACTCCAAACCATCTTCTGT